>JASPKP010003828.1:0-2500 GCA_030674155.1 Stramonita haemastoma
GGTTTTTTTAGCCCCTTTTAAAGGGGGGGTTTTTTTAAGGGGGTTTGGGGGGGAAAAAAGTTGGAGTATGGGGGTTTTGGGGGAAAACCCGCCGGCCCGTGTGGTTAGAATTTTTGTGTGAGTTTTGTTAGGGGAAAGGGGAAAAAAGAAAGGGAGAAAGAAAAAAAACGAAACGAAGGGAAAGAAAAAGGGCAGTGCAAGGAGGAACCACCCAAGGCAAGACAACAAAACCCAAACAACAACAACAAACAACCCGTCCGAAATTTTGGGTTTTTTAAGGGGGAAATTTTCCCCAAAAATTTAAAAAATTAGAAAAAAAAAAAAAACGGCTTTTTTAATCTAAAAAGGGGTTTTTAATTTCCACTAAAAAGGCAATTTTCGTTAAACTACCAAAATATTTTCCCCCTTGTGTTTTTTTTTTTTGGGGTTTTTGGGGGGGAAGGGTTGTCGAAAATTTTTTGTTTGGAAAAAATTGTTGGTTTTAATGTGCTTTTTGTAAAAAAAAGGGGTGAAGTGTGCCCCTTTGGGGATTAAAAATTTTGTTTGTGTTGGGTTTTGGGGGGGTTTTTTTTGGTTTTTTAAAAATTTTCAAGAATTTGTAAAATTAAAAACGTTTTTGTAAAAACTTTTTTTTAATTTTTGGAAAATTTTTAAAAAAAAAGATATTTCCCGATTTAAAAAAAGGGTTTTTTTTTGGGGGGGGTGGAATAAGGGGGATGGAATTGTTTGGTGAAAATTTGGTTTTTTTTTTTGTTTTTTTTTTTTGTTTTTTTTTGGGGTTTGTTAAATTTTTTTGTTTGTGTTGATTTTTTTGAACTGTTTGGGTAAGGGGAAAAATTTTGGGTGGTTTTTTTTTTTTAAAAAAAAGGGGGGGGGGGGGGAGGGGGGGGGGGGGGGGGATGAGAGAGAGAGAGAGGAGAGAGAGAGGGGAGGGCCTTTTTTTAAATTAAGAACCAAGGAGGGAGAAAAACAGAAGACAGGCAGGGCAAGACAGACAGGCCCCGACAGAAACGGGGTGGAGGGGGTAAGGATAAAAAAAACCCCGGATGTGGTGTTCAAATTGTATAGCCAGATTCCACAATTGTTGAAATTTTTAAAAAAAAAGTATTTCCCCCCCCCACGGAATTTTCCCCGGAAATTTTAAGAGAAATATTCCCTTTCCCAAAGTCATAGAAAATTTGAATCCCAAATTTCCCTGGGTATGTCAACCCCCCTCCATATCATTTTCCCTGTTTTGGGGGTGTGAGCCCCACCACCACACACCACGCACGCCCCGCACGAGCAGCCGCACCAACAGATGACATTTTTCAAAAACCCCTATAAACCTTTTTCCCCATATAAAAAAAAATTTTAAAAAATAGGATAAAAAAAAACACACAAAACAACATCACAAATTTTACAATAAAAAACAAAACACCCCAACCCACAAAAACACACAAAACACAAACACAAACACAAACACAAAACCCCACACACACACAACACAAAAACAAGCATTCCCCCCACACCACACAAACACACACACACACACACAACACACCCCCAAAACACACACCCCACAACTTACAAACACACACACGCAAAAACACACACAACCTTCACCCCCACACGTTTACAACCCACATATTTCCAAAAACCCCAAAACCACACACAAACACACACACCCCAAAACACCACAACACACCCCACCCCACACAAAACACCCCCAACAAAACACACCCCCCCACACACTATTTTCAAACACACACACACTACACATGCACACATCCCTTACCCCCCCCCCCCCCCCCCCCAAACCCCCACACACAAAAAATATTTTCGTTAATTTTAAGCAGACAAAAACTAAACCCTAAAACTAAAGCAGAATTTAAAAATAAAACCGGCTAGCCCCACCCAAACCCCTATCTTTTTCCCATAGCGTAGGTTTAAACACACACCACACACCACACAAAACACACACACCCCCACACAACACACCACACACACACACACACACAACACAACCCAAAACGTGGGGCCCACCCAATAGCCCCCGACGCACGAAACACATTCACAGACAAAAAGACGAAAACACGTTAAAAAAACAAAAAACACTTAACAACCACACCACCCCCAAAACAAACCCACACACAGACTAACCCCCCCCCCCCCGCCCCCCCCCCCCACCCCCCCCCCCCAAAACCCACAAAACTTTAAAGGGGAAATCAAATTCCCCTTTGGCTAAAAAATTGACCACCAAGAAAACCCCTTTTCCGCCTAAATTAAAAAATTGAAAAATTTATTCTGGTTTTTTTTGTTTGTTCCCGTGTTTAGGCAGGAAAAACAAGAAAAAGGTTGGGCTTTAAAAGCCGGGGCTTTTGTATACCCCAAGGTACCCAAAAATGGTACGTTTAGGGTTTTATCACCTTTGGTTTGGTTTTTTCCCCAACCCAAATCTAGCGTCTTTTGTCTGTTTTTTTTTATATGGGTTTTGTTGTCTATGTCTGTTTTTCTGTCTGGG
>JASPKP010003828.1:7500-10000 GCA_030674155.1 Stramonita haemastoma
CAAAACAATTAAGCAAAATGAGAGACAAGAAATAAATCCACTCACAGGCTCCACACCAAGTCTAACAATTAGAGATTAATTAACTAAATGAGATACTGGAAATTGCTCTACTACTCTGAGTATCTTGAATGAGCCTACGATTATTTACTGACCACAGCTGTCAGTTTCCCCACTTTCTGCTGCTTTCAGCTGCTATCTATCCCATCCCATCCCAGCTGCTGCTCATTACAGCAGGAACTGACCACACTTGGACTTAGTAAAAGGAAGGGGTGCATTACTTCTAGGACTTGGCCCTGGACCTTTGATGGTTTATTACTGGGGTTTTGTGCTGTGTGGTTTGCCTGAATGAGCCTGTGTAGATCACTGAACCCTCGTCTGTCATTGTTAGTCAAATGAGACACCAGAGATCAATCAACTCGATCCCAAACCCCAGACCAAGTCTGACAATTTACTGAACTAGATGAACGAGACGTGACCCTGGATACCACTCACTCACTTATCCCATGACATGACTGCATAATAGATATGAGCTCTGGACTGGGCTGGTGAGGAATCTCCATGATAGACTTTTGTCAAACGCAGCAAATTGGCAAGTGTTCTGTCCAGTCTTTTGAGTGACACCGTCCATCACAGATTCCTCTTGTCTGCCTTGATAGCTTTGGTTTCCACTGTTATTTCAGACTGGTTTTTCGGCGAGGAGTTCTGATATATAACATGTCTATAGATACCAGATGAGCTTTCAATGTTTTCTAGTTGAGAGTAGGGCATCCTGCTTAATTGTGTTTACTCTGACTTCGTTTCTTGCTACTCGATTTTGCTTTCAATTTTCAATTTTTAAAGTTGAAAAAGTGCAAGTATATGTTGGAGCATACCAATGTGTCTTATACTAGCTGTACAACAGAAGAAAGTTTGAACTAAAAAAATGATCTGAATGCTTTTCTCCACTTCGACTAAAAGAAAACTACTATTTCCATGGATACTACCAGAAACACGAGTAATGCAATGTTGAGAAGCTGATATAGGTCTTTTGTTATGGCTATGCCATGCAGAAACCTTTTGATGAGCTACCAAAATTTCATGTTTGCTTTTTTTTTACAGTCTTGATGTTGGTTGCTACTGTTTACTGTTATAAACTGTTAATCTATGTTTGATTTTTCAGCACTCATTCTCAATCCATACAAACCGAATTTTCCCTTTAGTCTAGTAGTAATATTTCAGAACTGAGTTCTGCCTCCTCAAATTAAGTTAAATGTTATCTGCAAAAGCAGGGTTGGCCAATTGAAAGTCCCTCTATACAAAAACAACCGTTGTGAAGTCCCTGTAACGTTTAATTGTATACTTTTTCTTATCGATAGAACCAACCTTGAAGAAGTTCTGCGGGTCTTTTAAGGCATGCTTTGACACTACCTCTCACCGGGAATACACAGCTAGCATCTCTGTAGAGTTCTTCGGTAGCTTACACAAGGTTACTTTCTTCAAAAGTGCCGCAAGTTGGCACACAAGATCAATAGCTTTCTTGAAGTCCATCAGGTTTTACCATAATCTATAATATCCTCTCCATGTAAGCAGTATTTTCGGATCAGCAGACTGATGTTGAAGACCTGTTTAATTGTGCTTTCTGTCTGAATTGAATCTTGTTTGTTCTTCTGCGATGAATTTTTATGTTGTTGAGCCTAATCAAATGAATATAAGCATTTTTTTTTTCTGTGTCACCTAGTATTCAGGCTTGCAGTCATCTAGTTTTGTCAGTCTCAACAAAGTTGAACGCGTGCTATAAATGTAGCATAAGTTAAGTCCTTCATTGTCTGAAACCTGTCTAAAAACTGAAACCTGCTTTGAATACTGAACTTTAGAATGCTCATATAAGCCTTGCCTGTAAAACTCATTTCATTATAAGTCTTACGTAGTTTCCAAGCTAATAAAAATGTTGTTTAAACAAAAACATTGAAGCAACACTTTACGAGGTGATAAAACTCACAGTGCTTCTATGATTGCTTTCAATTTACGCACAATCACATTAACACCACACACACTCACACACAGACACAGACACATAACACACACAGACACAACACACCACACACACACACACACACACACACACACACACACACACACACACACACACACACACACACACACACACACACACAACATACACACACAACCTGACATAATTCTTGGCTCTTTAAAAGACCCGAACAAAACAAAAACAAACCATTACCTGCATGAAGCTTTACACAAACCAAAGATCACGGCACTAAATCCCAGGAAGAATGAACGACATCGACACATAAAACAAGCCCTTTCCATCAAGGCTGTAAAAATCGCAGACTAATGGCATTGCCATTCACACCTCATAGGAACGGATAGCATCGCCAATCTACTAGCACACGCACACACACACAGACACACACACACACACACACACACACAACACACATCACACAGACACACAGACACACAGACACAGACACAGACACAGACACACACACACACA
>JASPKP010003828.1:15000-18919 GCA_030674155.1 Stramonita haemastoma
CTTGTGGTGTGACCAAACCACATCAGCTTTCTCCTCTTTATGGTGGAGAGCAAAGGCTCTTGGGGGCCCACACGCTTTTTGATTTCTTCTTTCACATAGTTATTGGTCTTGCGTTCTTTGTATGATATTTTGAGGAGTCTTATGTGGCACTTGTTCTCGAATGCTTGGATTCTTCTCTCTAACTCTGCTGTCAGAGTCCATGATTCACAGCCATATAGGAGGATAGATATCACGAGGGATTTGTAGAGGTGGTATTTGGTGCAGAAGCTGATGTTGTTGCTTCTGATGATCCTCTGGAGTCTGACTAGAGCAGATGTTGCTGTTGCAATGCGAGCTTTCACTTCATTGTTTGATGTGCCATCTTTTGTTAGGATGGAGCCTAAGTATTTGAATTGGCTCACCTCTTCCAATATTTCTCCATTCATCTTTATTTCCGTGCTGTCATTACTCGCGCTGTTGACCATGATCTTCGATTTCTCTGTACTGACCTCCATGCCGTATGCGCTCGCTCGATCTGTTAGACTGTCTGTGAGGATTTGCAGTTCTTGTTTGCTGCTGCCCATGAGGTCAATGTCATCTGCAAATCTGAGGTTGCAAAGGGGTCTTCCACCAATGGAGATGGAAGTGTGGTGGTTTTGCAGTGTCTCTGTCATGATGTTTTCGAGGAAGAGGTTGAAGAGTACACACACACACACACACACACACACACACACACACACACACACACACACACACACACACACACACACACACACACACACACACACACACACACACACACACACAAAGACAGAAAGAGACAGAGAGGCAGAGGGAGGGAAAGGAGGGAGATAGGGCTGCAGACAGACAAAGAGAATGATTAATTTTGAGTCTTTTTCAAATTGAGGCACAGCAGGTGTTGTTCTCTTTCAAGCGACGAGTTAGGTGTCCTTAATCGGTTTTCTTGTCCCTAACTGGATAAAGACGTTCGAGCTTTGCGCGAACGCAGTCCAAACGTAAATAAAAAATACTTCTAAACCTCCCAGCACATTGTTTTATATCAACACATATGAAATCACCACCCATGATAATGACAATAATAAGATATTAGAAAAAAAATCTCCCTTCCTTTACCAGAAAACTCCGTTGTTATAGTAGATTGGCACGCTCATAAAAACAATATAGATTAAAAAAGAGGATTTTTCAGATTTGGAATCGTTTGTTTTGCGATTTGCAGTCTTTGCATTTAAGCAGCCCACCTGGTGAAGGAAAGAAGAAAATCAGTTTTCACAGCAAGTTTCCAGACCCAGGATAAAAAAGGTAAAGGTGTTCCCATAACCATAATTTATGTGGTCGTAGGAAAGCGAGGCATCAGAGACATCAACTTCTCCAGGAACCAGCATATTGAGGGCAGCGCCCACCTCCTATCCCTCGCTGATTTATCTTCCCTGACCCAAAAGAGGGCAGGTACCAATTTACAGCTGGGTGAACTGGGGGACTGTACTGAAGGCAAGGCGCACCCATCCAATTGGTAACCACGCTCGATTTTGCTTAACCTTAACTTTGGGAAAGCGAGTGCTCTGATCTCTGAGCTATCCTGTCCTCTCTCATTGGAAACCCAGGATGGGAGTTCTTATATCCGTTGCGCCAACAACCACTTTACAACAACTACATTTCCACAAAGACCGTGCAACTATACGACAACAACCTCATAACGACATCAACAACGTTATGACAAAACACATAGACTTTATAAGTTTCTTGAAAGATTCTTGGCATAAAGATTCGACCCTGATGGAAAACTGTTGTGTGTTTTTGTTCACGGCTCATTTGCACACTTCTGTGCGGGATTGTTCTTTCGGGGAGTGAAAGAACGGGTTTGTTGGTGTTGCTGTGATGTATTTTGGGGAGGAAAAAAACCCATAACGAAAACCAAAAACAAGGCGAAAAATATCTAAAAAAGCAAGAAAGCAAAATGAAAAATAAAAAACACCAACAAAACAGAGAAAAATAACCAAACCCAAATTCCAAACAAAAACTCCACACAAACACAATCGCGTCCAAAAAAATCTGGACTTATTTACAGTATGGGATCATTAACTTCTTTGAACAGATTGTGAATAAACCATCGAACCATCCACCACTCGAAAAACAAAAGAAGAGACGAAATGTGCAACTCTTTGTATATTTATTGATCATTTCCTGGGTTGTGTATTCAAAGTTATTTTCTTTTATAAACTTCTTCCCCCCTTTTTTGCAGATGGAGGGGGATACAACACTTGATCTGTATTTTATAAGAGGTATAAGAGCGTGTCAAAGAGAAACACACACACACACACACACACACAACACACACACACACACACACACACACACACACAAACAACACATTCTGTCTCTGTCTGTCTGTCTGTCTGTCTGTTCGTCTGCCCTTCTGTCTCTCCTCTCTCTTCTGTCTCTCTCTCTGTCTCATCCCTCTCTGTCTGTCTGTCTCTGTCTGTCTGTCTGTCTGTCTGTCTGTCTCTGTCCTCTCTCTCTCTCTCTCTCTCTCTCTCTCTCTCTCTCTCTCTCTCTCTCTCTCTCTCTCTCTCTCTCTCTCTCTCTCTCTCTCTCTCTCTCTCTTCTCTGTCTCTCATTTTCATTCAACAGCAGAGACAATTTCAAAACATGGAAGAAATAGTAGAGGAACAATCATCCTTGAAAGAGAGGAATGTGTGCATCTCATGAGTTAACGCATTTTGTCAAAGACATCTCAACAGCCTATCAAAACATGAACATACTTTAACTTACAAACTTGTTCTTTTCAGAAATAGTTACAAATTGTATATATCTAATCACAGTGAAAGCCTATCTTATGATAACGATGATTTCACATAGGGTATCCGAATGTTTTTGAGTGTTGTGTGCTTAATTCAGTATTGTTGAACGTAATGATGGTGCTACCTATATGCAAGAACAGCAAGCAAACAACCATTGTGTTCTGACGGAGATTCTTTTTTCTTTGAGCTAGATGAAGCCCTTACTGTGTGACATAATTCATTGCAGATCCACCTATTGCTCTACTTCGAGGTTGCAATATTACAGTTTATACAGTTGTAGGAAATTTTGCGAGGTTTGTGATAGCTTTGATCTGTATATATATTTAATAGCTCTACTGAAGGTGACAAAAATGATTCCACTGCATTTACCTCTCTTACTGAAAACTGTGATGTATCTTATTTTCCATGTTCATCTTCTCTTCGTTCAGCCTCACCTATATGTACTCTAAGAACCTATTGATTCAAAACACATGCTCATTGTGTCATGATGTATTATGGAAATGTACTTTAACTTGGTACCTAACAAAAATATTGGCGACATTTTGTTTGAGTTCTTATTTGGGATAGCATGATCATCAGCGTTCATTTGTCACAATGCTGTAGAAAACACAACTATATTTTCATTGCAATGTTTTAAGTGACTTATGACCAAAATGTATTCTATAAATGTAAAGTATATATTATCTGTATGTTGGAGGTATGTATGGTGTCGTGTAGCATGCATTCTCTGCCAACATCATTTTAAAGTTAAATGCATGACAGCAAGTGGATCCAAGATCTTTTTAGGTGTTATGCCGACAAACGCTGCTAATGTCATTTGGAAATCTAATATTGTTTTCTTGGTGTAACTGATGATGTTTCATTCAAAATGTGTATACCACAATACCACAGTACCGCATCCACTCATTCTTGATTGCACAAGGAATTGTAACGGGTTTGTATGGCCTATACAATTAAATTCTTGAGTCTTGAGTCTTGAGTCTGTCTCTCTACTACTACTCTCTCTCTCTCTCTCTCTCCTCTCTCTCTCTCTCCTCTCCTCTCTCTCTCTCTCTCTCCTCTCTCTCTCTCTCTCTCTCTCTCTCTCTCTCTCCATCCCTCTTCCTCTCTCCCTCCTCCCC
>JASPKP010003829.1:0-5000 GCA_030674155.1 Stramonita haemastoma
CTATTTCTAGTTTTTTGTTGTTTTATTTCAAAAAACGCAGTACCGCTTATCCCCAACCCAAAAAAAAAAAAACAAACAAAAAACCAACAACCAACAACAACACCAACCCAGCCACCCGAAACAACAAAAACCCAGACCACCAGGCCACCAGTATGTTCGGGTTTAAAAACGCCGTGCCCCCACCACAAGGTGGTGATGGTGGCTTTGGTGGGGGGGTGGTTAGAGCCAAAGGGGGAAAAATTGAGGAGCCGGACTGGGGGTTCCAGTCTTACCTGAACGAGCCCTACACCCCTGACCTGCAACCACCCCCAGCCGGTGGTTCAGCCCTACCACCTATATCGAGTAGGTAGCCCACATCCCCTTCTGGGTAGGAATCGTTTTGATTTGATTTGATGTATTCTTTTAAAATCGACGATAATGAAAAAGCACACCGGGTTGTTTTTTTTCCCATCCAGTCCCCTGTGTGTATGCAGTTTTTGTAAATGTCATTTTGTTTCCCACCCCCCGGCACACGATGGCCTACTCTTGAGAAAAGCGGAAGAGGATTTAAACGTGTGCGCAAGATGTTCTGCGTGCGTTCGCACACGGGGCCTCGGTTTCCCAAGTCTCCTTTCCGCAGACTTTTGGGGAGAGGGGAGTTAGCACGAATCAGCTGATCTAGACGTATTCGGGAAGAAATTTGCGAAGGGGTTTCTTAGTTTCAGCCCTGACAGTTCTCAGTTTTCCCTACTTTCAGCTACTCTCACCTCTTTCTATTTACCATCCCACCCCAAAGCCCTTCTGGTGCTAACTATAGCGGGAACCGACCAGAGTTAAAAGGTAAAGTAAAGGTAAAAGGTGTTCCCATAACCCTGTGGGGTCGTAGAGGAGCGAGGGGCGCCCCAGAGCCTCAGCTTCTCTAGGGGCCAGCATTTTTGAGGGCGGCGCCCATCTCCTCCCCCTCACTCTTTACCTTCCTTGACCCTAAAGAAGGCAGGTACTCATTTACAACTGGGTGAACTGGGGGGGGACTGCACTGAAGCCAAGGCGCGCAAACGGTCACCCATCCAGGTGGCAACCACGCTTGATGCTGCTTACCTTGGCTGGGGGAAAGCGAGTGCTCTGACCACTGAGCTATCCCCGCCCCCTGACCAAAACTTGGACTTGGTTAATTAAAGGAAGGGGCGCGCCAAAGTTACCGCTCTTGACTGAGCGATGTTGGAATTGAGCACTGTCCCTCAAAGGAGTAGCTGTTTATCTGACAGGTTGTACATGGATTGTTTTATCTGTTTGCCCCTCATATTTATATGGAAGGATGTGTTTTCTCGTATCATGTTTGACCTTTTTTTTTGGCCTTTTTTGGATACATGTTTTTTTCTTGTTGCTGTTTATGTAATTGGAAAGAAAAAAATTTTATGTACAGAATGGTTTGATCATAACCAACAGTTAACTCTTGTGTTGTGCGTACGCGTGCACACATATATGCACACATACACACATAAACACACACAATACACACACAGTACACACATTTACACACATACACACACATACACGTACACAAGAAACACATACACACACACTCACACACACACTGCCCACACACACACACACACACACACACACACACACCACACGCACACACCACACGCACACCCACTCACACACACCACTCTCTCTCTCTCTCTCTCTCTCTCTCTCTCTCTCTCCCTCTCTCTCCCCCCATCCCCTCTCTCCTATCTCTCTTCCCCTCCCCCCTTTTACTCTCTCCCTCTCTCTCCTCTTCTATCTTCTTTCTAGGGGACGGATAGCATAGTGGTCAGAACATTGCGCTGGCAATTTTGACGACCCGGGTTCGATCCGGTCGGGAGATTTTTCTCCTGGGTTAACATCAGTGCTGACTCCACTCTCCCCAAAAGTCCTTCGGATGAAACTATAAACCGAGGCCCCGTGTGCGAACGCACGCAAACATCTTACGCACACGTTAAATCCTGTTTCGCTTTTTCGTAAGAGTAGGCCATCGTGTGCCGGTGGGAACAGATGACATATACAAGACTGCATACACACGGGACTGGATGATAAAAAAGCACAAGAGTGCTTATTCTTATTATCCTCGATATAAAAGAAATAAATCAAAACAAATCAAAATCAAATCTCTCTCTCTCTGTCTCTCTTCTCTCTGTCTCTCTGTTCTCTGTCCTCTCTCTCTCTCTCCCTCCTCTCTCTCTTTCCTACTCTCTCTCTCCCCCCTCTCTCTCCTCTCTTCCCCCTCTCCCTCTACTCTCTCTCCTCTCTCACCACAAAACACACACACACATACACACTTCAGGTAGAAAAAGACAGACAGACAGTTTTTCCTTTCCAATATCTTTATCTTTTTCTTTTTTTTCTTGAGTTTTTTTTCTGAATAGATGGCTTGATTCAAAAAGTAAATCATTGTTTATGCATTACACCATTTCTGAAATAAGAATTTTGACTTGAAAAAGAAAAATATGACATTACTAATAATGATATAATAATAAAAAATTTATATATAAATAATAATAATTATAATGATATAATAATAATAATAATAATAATAATAATAATAAAAATAATAATAATATAATGCATGGCGTTTTAAAATAACGATATAAATTCCAAAAATTAAATCAAAGCGCTTGCATTCATCCTATACAATACACACGCAATCAATAACAATAGTTTTAGCAAATTTGAATGTACACACACACATACACCACATACACACACCCCACATTGCACACACACACGCAAAAAACCAACACACCTGCGCGCATGCACACACTTATAAAGGTTATACACTTTGGCAGAGTGAAGGGGATTTCCCGATGTTTAAGGCAAGGGACAGGTAAGAGATGGAAACAGAGGGCGAAAATCTTAGGTTTGAAATAAGTGTGTCTTGAGGTTGGCTTTAAAAAGTGTCATATGTAGGCTTTTTGCCAAAGGGAGAGAGGGAGGTCATTCCAGATCGATGGACCAAAATAGTGAAAGGGCGTCGGCCACGGTAGATTTGGCAATCTTAAAGACAAGGTGTTTTATCTATTTTTTTTTTTATAACGAGGATAAGGAATAAGCACTCGGTGCTTTTTACATTCATCCCCGTGTGTATGCAGTTTTTGTAAATCTTGTCATCTAATCCCACCGGCCACCCATGGCCTACTCTCACGAAAAATGGAACAGGATTCAACGTGTGCGCAAGATGTTCTGCGTGCGTTCGCACACGGGCCTTAGTTTTAT
This sequence comes from Stramonita haemastoma, assembly GCA_030674155.1. NCBI lineage: Eukaryota > Metazoa > Mollusca > Gastropoda > Neogastropoda > Muricidae > Stramonita > Stramonita haemastoma. Next base: position 3,238 of record JASPKP010003829.1, read on the forward strand.
AGTCCCCAACTGAAGGACTTTTGAGAAAGTGGAGTCACACTAATGTTAACTCCAGAGGAAAAATTCCCTCGAACTGGAATCGAACCCGGGTCGTCAAATTGCCAGCGCATGTTCTGACCACTAGGCTATCCCCGGGACGGAGGTATCTGCAGGGGGAAGGAGGAGGTGTATACAAGTGAAGACATTCCCCACAGCCCACAAATCCAACATCACCCAGTCAAGACTGCTATATTTAGCACGCCCTTTCCTTTTACCTGGTCCAAGTGGGGTCATTTTCCTGCTGTAAACAGCACCAGCTGGCCCCCCATCTGGGCTGGGCTGGGATGGGATAATTAGCAGGTAAGAGGAGGTGGAAGGGGGGGGGCACTGACCGCTGTGTCCCGGTGACAGGTGGATGTTGCCTAGCGGTCAGCTGCTGGCGAACGGGACCTCGAGCTACGTGCTGGCCAACAAGGATCTGGTCATCAACATGCAGCTGGCCATTCAGAAGGTCACTCAGGCCGACACCGGCGTCTACGCCCTGCCACGTCTACACTGAGTGAGGGGACCTGCCTACCTACCCCCCTTCCTTCACCACGCTAACACACACACATGCACATGCACACATATACACACGCAGACATACGCACGCACGCACATGCGTGCACGCACACACAAACACATACATACACACACATGCGTGCACGCACATAGATACACACACATGCATGCACGCACACGCGCACAACCACACACACAGACACACCACACACGCGCGCGCGCGCGCGCGCGCACGCACTACACACACACACCACACACACACACCACACACACACACAACACACAACACACACATACACACACACAAAATTGAATTTTCGATTGATTGATTTTTCGAGTGCGTTTGATTTCACAGACATGTCCAGGTTATGGGCTGTGTTTAAAAAAAAGAGGAAGTGGATTGTAAGCAGACATGTTGATATGTTTCACACATACACACACACACACACACACACACACACACACACACACACACACACACACACACACACACACACACACACACACACACACACACAGAGTAGTCCAAAGGTAACGCGTCTGTCTAGAAAGCGACATGTCCGGGTAGGAATGTGCGGTGGTTTGAATCCCGTTTGGGCCCAAAACTTCCCCCCATCCATTAGACCACGAGTGGTGGTCTGGGCACTAGTCTTTCGGATGAGACGATAAACCGAGGTCCCGTGTGTTATGCATCATTTTTTTAGCGCACGTAAAAGAACCCACAGCAACAGGAGGGTTGTCCTTGGCAAAATTCTGTAGAAAAAAGCCACTCTGATCAGGAAACAAATACAGTTGCAGACAGGAAAAAGATAAAATAATGGGTGGCGCTGCACGTAAGGCGACGCGTTTCTCCACAGGGAAGCAGCCCATACTTCATGCAGAGAAATCTGCTGTGACATAAAGGGGTACAAAATAAGATTAAAATAAAACACACACACTCACACACATGCTATTTTTTAAGCAGGTTTTGCTCTCATTGATTTTTCGAGTGCGTGTGATTTCACAGACATGTCCAGGTTATGGCCTGTGTTTAAAAAAAAAAGAAGTGGATTATAAGCAGACATGTTAATATGCTTTCCAACAATGTACGTTAACATAATAATCATCTGTAATGCTGCGATGTGACTCCATTGTTTATAATTATCTTGTGTTCACTTTTCTTGCAGAATAATACAGGGAGATGCTACAGGTCCTATGTTATTTTCTATTTCTAATGTGTTGTT
>JASPKP010003829.1:10000-18917 GCA_030674155.1 Stramonita haemastoma
CAGTAGAATATCGAATATCAGTAGTTCAGTGTGAAGTGATAGGAAATATACTTGAGGTGCAAAAGGACAGTTCAGCTGTGAATCAAAGGAACCAGAAATGTAACTTTAAAAACACAATCACGCCAAACCGAAACAGCACACACACACACACACACACACACACACACACACACACACACACACACACACCACACGCACACGCACACTCATACGCACACACACACACACACACACACACACACACACACACACACACACAGGGAAACACAGACACACACAGACACAGACACACACACACACACACACACACACACACACACACACACACACAGGGAAACACACACACACACACACACACACACACACACACACACACACACACACACAGAGGGAAAACACACACACACACACACACACACACACACACACACACACACACACACACACACACACACACACACAGAGGGAAACACACACACACACACACACACACACACACACACACACACACACACACACACACACACACACACACACACACACACACACACACACACACACACAAACACACAGCAACAACGTAACTTTTTTTACAGACTACATCTTTTGGTACGATTTTACTACCAATGCATAGTTGTGAATCTATAAACATTTTTATTGATTGTTGCATGCAAACAGCATGACCCTTGAATTCAAACCCGGAAAAACCTGTTGCTCATTATTGTATGCTTTTTTATGTGTTTTTTCACCATTCTCTCCATAAAATGATTATTCTATATGATCATGGAAGGCCATAAGTCATTTATTTTCTTTTTTTATTTTTACTTATTTTCAATTGATTTGTCCATTTTGCATCGGTTATGTCTCCCTCTTATCTCTCTGTATCTACATATCAATATATATATATCAATATATATATCAATATATATATCAATATATATATATATCAATATATATATATATATATATATATATATATATATATATATATATATATATATATATATATATATATATATATATATCACTTGCTAATGTTCATATTTAGCCGTGTATAATTGCATGTCCATATTCCTGTACGCCTGTGAATCGTGGACCCTGACTGCTGATTTGGAGAGGAGTACAGGCGGTAGAGATGAGATGTTTCCGGAGACTCCTTGGCATCTCCTACAGAGACCATATAAGCAACAAAGAAGTGCATAACAGAATCCATTGGTCCCTACGAAAACCTTCTATCAATCGTAAAGAAGCGTAAACTTCAATGGCACGGGCATGTCACAAGACCAGAAGGACTTGCAAAAACAATACTGCAAGGCACTGTCCAAGGAGGAAGAAAAAGAGGTAGACCAAGGAAGAGATGGGAGGACAACATCAGCGAAGGGACAGGCCTAGAACTCAACAAAACCCTGAGAAAGGCAAAACAGAGAGAGGAATGGAGGGAACTGGTTGTCAAGTCTTCAGGGGTGCTCCCCCCACGGTCGCCAGACTAAGGGATAGATAGATAGATAGATAATAGCATATACATACGTGATTGTTTGAACTTTTGTCTTTATTTTTTACTTCTACCAATACCTGTGAATATTTTAATCTTGGAATTACTCAGTTAAGTCATAATCATGCTACACTTGCCATGTGTGTGTGTGTGTGTGTGTGTTGGCATATATATATATATACATATATATATATATATATATATATATATATATATATATACATATACATATACATATATATATATATAAATATACATGTATATGTATGTATATATATGTATGTATATATATGTATGTATATATAATCATATATATATATGTATATATATATATGTGTGTGTGTGTGTGTTCAATTTCTTTTAACGTCTTTTCACAAATTGTGATATTAGACGGAAATGTGGGAGAGAGAGAAGATAAAGACAAAGAAAGACAGAGGGGGAAGGGTGTGTGAATGTCAAGGGAAGAGGGCGTAGTTGGTAATGTATGGAAGATGGAATTTCAGAGGATCAATAGGGCCTACACGTGGATTGATAAAAAAATAATAATAACAAAAACCTTAACATTACTTACCTAATAAACTACAATGAACAAAAAGGAAAATGCAGTTGTAACAATTCTTAACAAAAACAGTAATTCCAAAGAAAAAATGTGAGGTAATTTCACCTGAGAAAAAAGTCGTATTAGCTCCCCCCCCCCCCCCCCCCCCCCCCAAAAAAAAAAAAAAAAAAGAAACACCACCAACAATAGCAACAAATAATAATTTTTTTTTTTAAATTAAAAGCTATCCCCCTCAACAACACAAGAAAAGAAGAAAAAAAAAATCAAACATAAACAAAAGAGCAACCAACCCCCCAAAACAAGAACGAGAATTCCCAACAATAGCAACGAGAAGCCAGTTATGAACATTATCACCCCCCTCTCCCTTCCCCAAGAAACAACCAAAATAAACAATAGGTATAACAAAAATTCCTGTGAACAGGAGACCTATTGAGACCCCCAAAAGTACAAGCAGGAAAGAAAAAAAAAATGGTTTAGAGTGTCTTTAAAGTCCAAAGCAATCACAATAACAAACCAACTGGACTATGCACCAGCGATTTAAAAAAAGTCATACATAAGTGGCAGACTGTTAAATATAGCTGATGGAGAAGATGCCATCAAAACGGGAATGTGCCCTTTTAAACTGCAGCATGTTAATATATGATCTACCGTTATATTATTACCGCATATGCAAAATGCATTTCCAGCATATTTTGTCTTGAAGCTATTCAATTTCCATCTACAAGCTAAGGAAACAATCTGCTTTGAACAATATATATCACGTTCTCGTATTTTAACAAATGACTCAAATTTCCGTAGTTCTTTGTGTGCATCTAGACAGCCAAGCCTTCTTTCCTCACAATGAAATAAATTTCGTTGTGATTTTATTATGATATGATAACACTCTTGTAGTGAAAATGGGAGTACTAATTGTGTCACCTCTGATGAACCCTTTGCTCCTTTTTTCGCTAGGATGTCAACTTTTTCATTGTAGTAAAAACCACTGTGAGATGGAATCCAGCAGAAAGTTATTTCTGAGCCCTTTAAAGATAAAAGATGAATTAAATGGCAAATCTCAATGACAACTTCAGATCTAACTTTTGTTTGCAAAGAACTAATGGCATTAATTACTGATTTAGAGTCTACACAAAATAGAATTTGAAAAATGGTTTTAGGAAAACTGATGAAAAAATGTAGAGCCATCAATATTGCGACTAGTTCCGCTGTAAATATTGATATACCTTTACCAAGATGAAATTGGTTTTCGGATTTTAGATCTGGTATAACATAAGCAGCACCAGCGTTATTGTTTAATACTGAGCCATCTGTAAACACTTTTAAATGATTAGGATAGTTGTCTTCCAAATGAATCTTGGCATGAGAAGATACTAAATTTATATTGTCCTTTTTCGCTATATCAATGTAATTGATATCAAACATTGCTCTATTTAATTCCCAGAAGGGAATAGGGGACAGTGCATCCCGTTGTGCTACATTTCCTGTTGGATCTAACCCACAATTTGTAAAAACGTTAGATGTGTATGTTCTCAAGGTGGTATGTGATGATATACATCTTGCTCTCTTAGGAAAATCGTTATCAGATTTAAGATTAATCACGGATTTCAGATCATTTTGAACAGACAAACTTCGCAACAAAAATTTACTACAAGCAACACTCCTATAATCTTCCAATGGTAAAACCCCTGATATACTGTATGTTTTTAAACAAGAAGCATGGATAGGTAGGCCTAGAGCAAGTTTATATGCCCTGCAGTCTATGCTTTGGAGTTTTTTCAAAAGATATTTTGGGGCACTAAAAAAAACTTCCTGGGCAAAAGTTAATTTCGAACGAATTAAAGATGTTGAAATATGCAACAAGGTAAAAATATCTTGCCCCCATGGCTGTTTACTGACAATTTTCAAAATGTTCAAGCTTTTTCTTGCTTTAGTTAAAATATATTCAATATGTTTATGCCATGTTAACTTTGATGTTAGAAAAACTCCAAGGAATTTAACTACTTCTTTATAGTGTAAAATACCACCATTTATTTTAAAACTTGGCATTTCCCTTGGATTTGCTCCATTATTAAAGAGCATCATGTGAGTCTTATCATTTGAAAGCTGTAATCCATTTTCGGTCATATACTTAGCTATAGCATTTAAATCGTTTTGATACAATTTTTTAGTGTAATTCAGAGACCTAGCAGGCGTGTTCTTTTTCATCGCAACTTTCATCCATACACATATATCATCGGCATATTGAGCTAATTCTACATTTTTTGAAAGATTGTCTGGCAGGTCATGCATTAAGATATTAAATAACATGGGAGCAATAACGGAACCTTGTGGAATACCCATTTGTAGTGATCTTGTAGATGAATATGTAGTTCCTACTTTAGCCTGAATTTTTCTGTTTTCTAAAAAACTTTTAATGAAACCATACATCTGCCCTGACAAACCAATATTCTGGAGTTTATATAGTAAACGTGAATGCCATACCTGGTCATAAGCCTTAGTTATGTCAAAAAATGTTGCTAACAAACATTTCCGCCTTGCAAACTGATATTTAACCTGAGTTGTCAGCTTTACTAAATGATCAATAGAAGATCTACCTTTTCTGAATCCTGCTTGATTTACGGGAATAATTTTCTTCTTTTCACAGTAATATACAAGTCTGTTTAAAACAATTTTTTCTAACAGTTTACAGACACAAGACGTAAGTGCTATGGGCCTATAACTATTCACATTTGTTTTTGGTTTACCGTCTTTATGCACAGGGACAATAACTGACTGTTTCCAAACTTGAGGTAATACACCACTCTCCCAACATTTTTGAAAAATATTGTAGAGAATGTGTATCCACTTGTCTGACAAGTGTTTAATCATTTCATTTGAAATGGCATCGATTCCGACTGATGTTTTCTTGTTTGGTAAGGATGAGACAGCATCTTTTATTTCTTGTAGGGTTAATGGAGCATTGATGTAATGGCTATTATCAGAAACAGTGTCGACAAGACCGCCTGATTTCTCTCTTTGAGCTCTGTATATTCTTTGAGCTGGAGATAAGCCATCGAGTCTACTTGTGTTGGAAAAAAAATCAGCAAATGCTTCTACTTTTTCCCTTAAAGAAGGAAGTAAATTGTTTTCTAACTGAATTGGATAATCTGGAAATTTTAAGCCATTTTTCATTATGTTTAGTTGTCTCCACATCTTCTTGGTATCCTTATGATTCGAGACTTCAGAATTGCAAAATGTTGTCCAGTAAGTTTTCTTAGCTTGTTCTATTACTCGGTTGCATATAATATTAGCATTTTTCATGGCCTTGTGATTTTCAATCGATTTATCTTTATTGTATAATTTGAACATTCGTTTTTTTTCATTTACTGCTTTTTCACAGTCGACATTCCACCATACATTGCCTAAATTACTATAATTTTTCGTAGCTTTTGTATTTAGTTTTGGAATTGTTTTATTGGCCACGTTTAAAACGGAATTGCAGAAAGAATTGTACATTATGTCAATACTATCATCGCAAGATGTATTTACTACTAAATTCTTTAAGGTGTTTGTGAAAGAGGGCCAGTCTGCTTTCTTATAATTGTATTTTGGAATGAAGTCCGGATCAGTGCTTTCTATGTTAAACTTTTCATTAATCTTGATAGAGATTGGAACATGATCGCTACCTAATGTTTCATCATATGTTTTCCATGAGTGCGACAATACTAACTTTGGAGAAACTAATGTGAGATCTATAGCAGTCGGCCTATGTGTGGACACATCGGGGATTCTGGTGTAAGACCCATCGTTAAGCAAAACTAAGGGCGAGTCTACTATATTTTCAACAAGCTGGTTATTAGTAATGTGAATACAACCTTTTTCCCAAAACGGTGAGTGACTGTTAAAATCACCGCCTATAATCCATTTTGCTGGTCGTTTATAGTTCTCAGCCAATCAGTGTTATCATTATCAGGACCTTTAGGTAGATAAACAGACACACAGTTGATGGTGAGAGATTCCGAAAACTGTACAGTAACAGCACATGATGAAACATTTGTTATGTTTTCTGGCACAGGAGACTGTATCATGCGGTACTGTAAACCAACACGAATATAAATTGCAGTATTAATCTTTCCATCAGTCTGTTGTTGTTCACAAACTGGTGGATAGAAAAATTGCTTCAGTCTTGGAAGATTGCTCTTTTTAACATTTAAGGACTGAAGAATAAGTACATGGTAATAAGTTGACACAAGATGTTGGTGCAAGTAGTCAACATTTGTAGCAATAGATCTGCAGTTCCACTGCAGTATTGAAATTTTATCATTTCGGTGCATTACCATTTACAATGTTATGTTATTATTCAAACCTATTCAAGAAGGAACAAATAAAGAGGGTGTGTGAACCACCACCCCCAAAAAAAAACCCAACCCCCCCAAAAAAAAAAACACAAACCCCCCAGAAAACAACGAACAACAACAAAAAAAAACCACCAAAAAACCCCAAACAAACCACAAAAAAAACCCCACCAACAATAAGAACAGCAAAGCCAACAACCCCCAATACAACCTAATCTTTAACACTATCAGCAAGATAATAAAAAATGTTTACAGATAGCACTACTAAGTTATTTTATCCAGAAATGTACGCCAGATACACGGATAATGCAAATATAGTCAACAATATATCAACTTGATTTTGTTGTTACTAAAACCATTACAAAATAACCACAATAACCATAATAGATTGTTAATGTTCTGACACAAGTCCACAATAATAAAGAATAGTCACATTTGTGTATTCATTTTCCCTTTTTCCACGTGGTGTAGTAAGAGTAAAGAGGTGAGCATACAGCTTCCTTTAGTAACAATGTCTGAGAACATCAAACATGTTGCACCAAGGATGCCTGGGACTGTAGGCTCTCCATGGGGCCAGTTCCTGCTGCTGGAAGGGAGTCGTTCTTGGCCGTTGTGCAGACCTCGCCGTTCGTTTTGGCCTCGTCCAAAACAGCTGGCGAAGGTGACGGCCAAGGTTGACTGCCAGGATGGTGGAGCCCTTCATGGTGGGGTGTGTCCCATCCTTCAGGTGGCTGGTGTGAAGGTTGTCATTGGATATAAAGGATACCCTCTTCATCCCCAGTAGTTCTTTTGCTGACAGGGCATTAAACAATTGCCTTTTAATTTCCAGCTCATCATCAACAACAGATGACACTTTACTAATTACAATGAAAGCGTTAGGGTGCTGCTTATGGATTTGTTTCACAGAGTCAACAAATTTTCTACTTGCACAGTCAGCCTCTTCCCTTCTTAGATTGTTTATACCACAATGTAAAACAATGCTGTCGAATGATTTTCCAAGATTATGGGAAGCACTTTCTACATTTTCTTGTAGATCTTTTATCATATGGACCTTGTGGTGCGCAGCAGAAAATCCATATGACCGACCCAGTCTTTTGTACTGGACTCCTCTTAATACAGAGTCGTGCAGGAATAGAACATCTGGAAAACCTTCCGAGTTCTTGGAGTTTTCTTTCACAATCTTTGATGTCATTGACACCTGACGTCTTTATGGGCTTTGACGTCACTACTTGTTCTCATCCTTCTGGGTTTTTCTTTAGGCCTATTTTGTTTTACGCCCTGCTGTTTATTGACTGCAGGACGCTCAGACGGCCTAAGTGGTGCCTTGCCTGTGCTGTGTGCAACAGGCGTGGATTTTATTACATCAGCATAAGTAGGAGAAACCAAAAGATCTGTCTGCGTGCTTACGTGTTTGCTGCGACATGCTTCTTTCCTTTCTGGTTTCTCGCTACTCAGTCCCTCGATGGTCTTTTCTAGGGACTGGAGACGATCAGTGAGGTTTAGAATGATAGATTTGAGATCACTGACCGTCTCACGCAGGCTGGAGATCATCTGGGTGGTGTCGTTACCTCTCCCTCTGGGGTCCTCATCAGTTGGGGAGGTCCTTCCTTCTGTAGCAGAGGGTTGGGGAGCAGGGCTTTCAACGGCTCCAGAATTGTTGCCCTCTTTCAGTGGTTCTGTGGGCTTCTTTGCTCCAGAGGCCTTGTGTGTCGGTGAATCCTCCACACAGGAGGTAAATCGCTTGCTTCTGGAGCGAGTGGCCTTGGTCATTTTGGTGGTTAAAGTAATAACATGACGGTCGATTAGTGGATGCTGACTAGTTCCGCCATCTTGGTGACGTCATCTATGTGTGTGTGTGTGTGTGTGTGTGTGTGTGTGTGTGTGTATGTGTGTGTGTGTGTGAGTGTGTGTGTCTGACTGCATTTATACAGTTATGCTTACAGCTGATCATTTTGCATTACTGCGTTTTTGTTGGTGCGGACCCCCTCCCCCAATCTCTCTCTCTCTCTCCCTCTCTCTTTTCCTGTTTTACTTTGGGGGGTGAATGATGCAAAGATCATGCTATACACTCTTGTCTCTCTCCCCACACCTGGCAATCACATTGAGAGCGAGAAGTACACACTGGGTGAACAGTTTGTGTGTAGGCAATGTTGTTTTCAGTGACCCTGCCGCTACGTGATGTTATTTTACACACATCAGAGAAGGGGGGGGGGGGGGGGTGAGACGGGATAGCTCAGTGGTCAATACATTGCGCTCTCCATTTGACGACCCGTGTTCGATTCCCGTTCGAGGGGATTTTTCTCCTGGAGTTTACATCAGTGCTGACCCCACCACCCCAAAAGTTCTTCGGATGAGACTATAAACCGAGCCCCGTGTGCGAACGCACACAGAACATCTTGCGCATACGTTAAATCTTGTTCCGCTTTTCGTAAGAGTAGGCCATTGTGTGCCGGTGGGAACAGATAACAAGATTTACAAAACTGCATACACACGGGGACTGGATGTAAAAAAAAAACACACACGAGTGCTTATTCC
>JASPKP010003830.1:5000-10000 GCA_030674155.1 Stramonita haemastoma
ATGTGTCAGTAACACAATAAACCATTTAGGAAGATGTTCAGTTTGCACATTTTTTCAAAAAACAGAATAAATCTTCCGTGTTCTGAATTCATGTCCAGTCATCATATCCAACCATCTTGCGGTAAAAATTTTATGTGCTGCCTATCTCTGCTATTTGTAGTCTGTTTACAACCACCAGGTCACATGTTCTTCCAAAGAAACAAAACCAGAAGCATATGATGTGAGACAAGTGAAATATTGGTCAGCGTATTAGTCATGTCCACTGCTGTTGGCATCATCATCACTGACATAGGAATCATCTCTGCAGTGGAATACACATTCTGTTGCCCTAAAAAACGCATGTGAAGCACTGCCAAACACAAACACATTGGTTGTCATGAAGCACACACAGCAAGAATGATTCTGGAATTTCTGTCATGTCCGTGTCACCACTACCAACAGCTCTACAGAAATATATACATCTGTTGGCCAAGAAGCGGTTTTTACATGTTTATAATAATAATATTAATAATAATAATATTAATAATAATAATAATAATAATAATAATAATAATAATATAATAATAATAATAATTAATAATAATAATAATAATAATGATGATGGATGATGATGATGATGATGATGATGATGATGATGATGATGATGATGATGATGATGATGTGATGATACTACTACTACTACTACTACTACTACTACTACTACTACTACTACTACTACTACTACTACTAATAATAATAATAATAATAATAATAATAATAATATAATACATGGAATTTATCATATAGCGCTATAATCGATGTGTATCTAACGGGTTGTGGCGAGCTAGGTCGAATTCTAATGTATTCCAATTCTCACATTACATAATTATATCAAGTTCTGCCCTAAGTTAGTTTGTGTGAACGATTGTAGATTACCTAGGAAAAACATGGCGTGAACTTGATGTTAAAGATAAAACAACTTGGGTAACAGATGTGCGTTAATATAGTTGGGGTTTTTCGCTTGAATGGTTTAACCAGAGAGTTTGATATGTGCATAGTTTTTGTTTAGCTCAAGTGGTACAGACACGTCACACGAACATCTGGTCTGGCCAAGACTGTCCTACAGGGAACAGTAAGGGGAGGGAGACGAAGAGGCAGACAGAGGAAACGATGGAAGACAACATCAGAGAGTGGACTGGCCTTGGGTGGAACGATCTGCTACGGAGGGCGGAGGACTGTGAGGAGTGGAGGAAGCTGGTTGCAAAATCTCTGGTGTCCAGAGACAATGACACTCAGAAAACAATTTGCTAACAAAAAAAATTAAAACCAGAGACAAAGAATGTAAAAGCTGTACAGATAAATCAAGCGACATAATCACAATTGATGTTTTTCATGCAGATATCAGTAGATATGTGTATGAATGTTTTGGAGAAAAGAGAAAAAAGAAAAAGAAAAATAGAATACAACGTTTTTTTTTTCTTTCTTTTTTTTTTTTTTTTTTTTTGAGTCAACATAATTCACACTTACGTTTGTTTTGTTGTGTCAAATAAGCCCATATGACACTAATGACAATACAATATTCTGACTCTGACTTTGAATCACCCACACTTACACACACATACACACACATACACACTTACACACACATACACATTACACACACATACACACTACTTACACACATATACACACTACACTTACACACGCACACTTTACAAACACAACATACACACACACTACACTACACACACTACACTTACACATGCACACACATACACACACTACATACAACACACACTTACACACACACACACACACACACAACATCACACACACACAACACACACACACACACACACACACACACAACACACACACACACACACACACACACACACACACACACAACACTCACACAAACACACACACACATACACACACACTTACACACGCATACTTACACACATATACTACACAACACCACATCACACACACACACACTACCACACACACACACACACTACACACACCACACACACACAACACACACACACACACACACACACACACACACACACACAACACACACACACACACTACACACACACAACTACACACACACACTACACACACACACACTACACACACACACACACTACACACACACACACACACTACACACACACACACACTTATACACACACACACACACACACACACAACACACACACACACACACACACACACACACACAACACACACACACACACACACACACACACACACACACACACACACACACACACCACTAGCCTCACCAACTCAACTGACCTGGTTCCGCCACTAAGAGGACATCGACACTGGACGGGGGAAGGGAGGGAGGGAGGGGGAAAGAGAGGGAGGGAGGGAGGGGGAAGGAGAGGGAGGGAGGGATGGGGGAAGATCATACGGAATCAGGTAAAGGGAGGGAGGATGGGAGGAGATGTGGTGGTGGTGGTGGTGGTGGTGGTGGTGGTGGTGGTGGTGGTGGTGGTGGCGGTGGTGGTGGTGGCAGTGGCGGTGGTGGTGGTGGTGGTGGTGGTGGTGTGGTCAGGAAATGGGCAGGGGAAGGGGTGTGTGGGGGGAGAGGGGAGAGATGAGAGAGGGAGAGATGTACAAGGGAGGTTTAGAGAGAAAGTGGAGGGAGGGGGGAGGGGGGGTCACACGTCAGAGCGGAGAGACATAGGGGGGGGAGGAGAGGTAGGTGGTGGTGGTGGTGTTTTGCAGGAGGGGGAGGGAGGGAGATGGAGGGAGGGACGGAGGGAGGGTGAAGATATGTCTGGACTATGTTGGACCTATAACTATGGGATATGACGAGTAGGGCACAGGATTGCGCAAAACCTTTGATAGTGACGAGGAGGAGGGGGTAGGGGTGGGGTCGGGGTGGGGAGGTGTCGACGATAATGATGAAAGAGAATACTATGAGGGTGAGGAGGAGGACGACGACGATAATGAGTGAACGGTTGGTTGCATGCTGCGCGCGTGACTGATTTGAAAGCAGGCGCTTTGATTTGTTTTTGCTTTACAGGATTTGGTGCTATATAAATTCCATATCTTCTTCTTCTTGTTCTTGTTCTTGTTCTTGTTCTTGTTCTTGTTCTTCCTCTCCTCCTCCTCCTCCTCCTCCTCCTCCTCCTCCTCCTCCTCCTCCTCCTCCTCCTCCTCCTCCTTCTCCTTCTTCTTCTTCTTCTTCTTCTTCTTCTTCCTCTTTCATTTATTTATTTATTCATTTACTTAATTATTTGATAGCGAGTTCAATTCAAGGTAAAACGTTATACAGACATGTTTTCACTTTTTTAAACAACTGTGATGAATGTAATAATGAAAACAATAACGACAATAAACACGATGATAAAAAAATAACTACAATGAATTTTTTGTAGCAATTTTTTGCACTGGCCATTTCTTGGCTAGAGGTACTAGGCTCACAAATGATGAGATTTTTCACATGCTCACCGTTTTTCTACCAATACGATAGCTGCATTCCGGCTTCGGGGGGTGACGTCTACTGCAAGAGGTCATTGACCAAAACGCCAAAGAAAGACATCAGTGTAGCTCAGGGTGACCAGAAATGCAAAAAATAGGAGTAGAGGCGGGCAAGAATTGGAAAGGGGATAATGTGGCAAATATTGCAACCCTGGGACCAATGAAAGAGGCTTTCAGGCTCCTAGAATTTGCCTGTCTCAACAAACCTGAAGGTGGTGAATACATTTGGCACACACAAACCATCTAGGTGTTGGACATGGCACAGCCCAGGAGAAGATCACCACAATAAAATGGACTACATCATGGTCAAACAACACTTCCGATCAAGTATCAATATTGCAAAGACCTGGAGCTTTCCAGGAGCGGATATAGGAAGCGATCATCTTGCAGTACATTTTTTTGCGCACACGTTAAATCCTGTTCCTGTTTTAGTAAGAGTAGGCCATCGTGCGCCGGTGTGGGAACAGATGACATTTACTAAACTGCGTACACACGGGGGACTGGATGTAAAAAAAAAAAAAAAGCACATGAGTGCTTATTCCATTATCCTCGATATAAAAGAATAAGCAAATAAATAAATAAATACGTACAAACATACATAACATACATACATACATACATACATACATACATACATACATACATACATACATACATACATACATACATACATACATACATACATACATACATACATACATACATACATACATACATACATCCATACATACATACATACATACATACATACATCCATACATACATACATACATACATACATACATACATACATACATACATACATACATACATACATACATACATTCATACATACATACATACAACACACACACACACACACACACACACACACACACACACACACACACACACACACACACACACACATACATACATACATACATACATACATACATACATACATACATACATACATACATACATACATACATACATACATACATACATACATACATACATACATACATACATACATACATACATAAATAAATAAATAAATAAATACATAAAATGATGAGGTTCTGATGATGACGTTGAGATTCTGCCTCAAAGAAAATTAAGAAGCAGGGCAAATTATAGATAAAATTCCATCTTGAGATTTCTTAAGGACCCAATCATAGCAGAAAACTTCAAAGCTACGACAGTAGGAAAATTTTCCCCCACTCCTCATTCTCGACAACCAGGACACTGAAGGAGATACCCTGATTAACAGCTTTAACACTGCAGTTTTATTATTATTTTATTTATCTATTCTTTTATATCGAGGATAACAGAATAAGCAATCATAATTTTTTTATGCTTTTTTCATTCCGGTCCCCGTGTGTATACAGTTTTGTAAATATTGTCATCTGTTCCCACCGGCACATGATGGTCTACTCTTACGAAAAGCGGAACAGGATTTAACGTGTGCGCAAGATGTTCCGCGTGCGATCGCACACGGGGCCTCGGTTTAA
>JASPKP010003830.1:17500-18916 GCA_030674155.1 Stramonita haemastoma
TGGTTGTGTCATCTGCAAAAAGTTCACATTTGGAATTGATATGTAGAGGAAGGTCATTTATGTATAATGAAAAGAGAATAGGGCCCAATATGGATCCCTGTGGTACTCCATAATGAATGGGCTTTAGTTTGGATGTTGATGTAGCTATTGAGACACACTGGTGCCTATTTGTAAGATATGAATCGAGTAGTCCTAGGGTTTTTGTAGAAATGTTATACAGGTTTAGCTTTTTAAGGAGAAGTTTGTGGTCAATTGTATCAAATGCTTTTTTGAAATCAACAAATAATACTCCACAAAATTTATTGTCATTGATGTTTGATAGCGAGAGAGAGAGAGAGAGAGAGAGAGAGAGAGAGAGAGAGAGAGAGAGAGAGAGAGAGAGAGAGAGAGAGAGAGAGAGAGAGAGAGAGAGAGAGAGAGAGAGAGAGAGAGAACTTTAAAAACGTTTTTATTCAAAGAGGGTAATAGAATAAGCAACAATTGCTTTTTTACATCCAGCCCTCGGAAAGGACCCCCCTCCCCCCCCTTTCAAAAAAAAGAAGAAGAAAAATCAAACAAACAGCAAAAACAACCCCCCCCCCCAAAAAAAAAACAAACCTAACAACAACAACAACAACAAATAAACAACAACAACAAAACCAACAAGCAAACCAAAACCCCACAATATATATGAAAAGTTACCAAATGTACACAATATGAAAAATAGATAATGAAAATACTTTCTAACAAACAAGCGAATACTAAGTATCAAGGTATAGAAAAAAGGTCAATTTCCAGATTCCAGAGAGAGAGAGAGAGAGAGAGAGAGAGAGAGAGAGAGAGAGAGAGAGAGAGAGAGAGAGAGAGAGAGGGGGGGGGGGGTGCAGGCACAAGACAAGAACCATATAGAGGGCTGTTGCGGAAGGTTACACTCCACCTTTAGTCTCTAAGACATGTAGTGTCTTCTATAAGAGGGCCAGTCAGTAAATTTCTCCAGATTTTTTTTAAAGTATGGAGAAAAAAAATATGCTGTGTACTGATTATTAGGAGGATTGAGAACATAGAGCAATACCAGTAAGTCACGAAGGAAGTTGGAAATGATCATCAAAATGAGAACTACTACGGTGTTAATTAACAGCCCCCGCACATGCGTATTGCAGTTAGGATTTCACAGAGGACAAAAGACTCGAGGCAGTGTACAGGTTACACTCCTGTGTTTAGCTTGCAGGTCATGTAGTATCTTCTATAGAGTGCAGGTCAGGGAAGGTTTTTTTTGGTTGATTTTCGCATATTTTTTAAAGTATGAAAAAATGGCACTGGGTACTTTGTTTTTGGGACTGAGAACATAGAACAATACCAAGTAGTCATGAGAAAGTTAGAAATGATCATCAATTTAATGAGGATTGCTTGCGTTGCTACAATGTTGACCCCGTGCAT
>JASPKP010003832.1:0-7500 GCA_030674155.1 Stramonita haemastoma
GCAGCCCGAATTTCACGCAGAGAAATCTGCTGTGATATAAAGTGGTACAAAATACCAAAAAAGAAATATATATATATATATATATTTATCCCTCTGTACACTTCATCACAGTCATTGTTACTAGATCTATCAACTCCCACATTAGTGCCTTTCCAAACTGTACATGACCTGTTATTAACCTCTATCTTATATGACTTTAATGCTTTGAATCTTAATCATTGGGGATTTGTTTTTTGTAACTGATCACAAAAACTGCATTAAGGTTTTAATCTCCTTGAAAGTTCTAATCGGATTTGAAAAACGACGCGCTGCAAGCTGATTTGCATATTGAGACTAGATCCAACTAATCATAAAAATAATTAGAAAGAAGTTTATTTGTTCGTTTTTGCTGAAATCAGTGTGGTAAATTACATGCGTTGACAAAGGTAAGTGCTTTCAGAAAGACAACAGAAGCACCTGGTGGGATATACGGAAAAAGGATCTTTATCTAAACTGCAGTGGAAAGTCTATTTCACACATACACACACACACACACACACACACACACACACACACACACACACACACACACACACACACACACATACACACACACACACACACACACACACACACACACACACACACACACACACACACACAACACACTTAGACACATACTACCAACCGTTTTTATGCACCCACATACGTGTCCATCTACCTGTATTCTCCAGATCATAAATCTGGTATTGACACTGCTGAGCTATCATCATCATCATCATCATCATCATCATCATCATCATCATCATCATCATCATCATCATCATCATCATCATCATCAGACTTTTTGTTGTTGTAGTTGTTCCACAGCTTAAACACCGAGGTTAGCCAACAGTGAGATTTTGCCTATGCAACTGTTTTAACCTACCATCAAAATAGCAACATTTCAATATCGGAGATGGTGTCTATATGACACATGTGTGCATATGTCTTTAAAAAAGAGTGTCATCCATTAAAATCGGCATAAAATGGCCTACTCTTCCGAAAGTTGGAACGAAATTTAATGTTTGTGCAAGGTGCATTACCAGGAGGGCAATTGGTTTAAAGTCTCATTGGAAGGACTTTTGGTTTACACCAGTCCCCGTGTATATGCAGTTTTGTAAATTTTGTCATTGGTTCCCGGCACACAATAGCATACACTTCCGAATAGCAGAACAGGTTTTACCGTGTGCCCAAGAAGTTCTGCATGCGTTCGCACATGGGAGACCTCGGGTTTTAGATCTAGTCTCATCCTATGTCTAAGAGTTGCTTGTAGCCCATGTGAAGTTCTCATATTTTTTAGATGGTTAAATACTCCTATTTGTATTCGGACCATGGCAGTGTTTATTTATTTATTTATTTATTTATTTTTTATTCTTTTATATCGTGAATAATGGAATAAGCATTCATATCTGAAGTGTTACAGAAACAAGAGAAGGAGCAAGTCACACGTGGGCCCCCTTGTCACACTGACAAACAGACACACAGAGAGGCTGTCACACCAAAGTTGCTCGTCACCAGTCAAAGGGTCAACACGCCGTGACGGGGTCACGACTGATGAGGCTGTGATGAGGTGTGACAAATGAGGCGTGACGGTGCCAAGCAGAGCTCGGCTAATCACGTGTACAAGACAGGGCAGCCAAGGAGGGAGGGGAAGGGTAAGGGGAGGAGGGGGAGGGTTGACAGCAGAGACAAGGAAATAGGGAAAGGGGTGGGTGGGTAGGGGGAGGGGGCAAAAATGAACAAAAACTTTTGGCATTTTTCATTTACACAGAACGAAAGGGAGGGTCACAGAGAGGTTTAAAAAAAAAAAGAAAAAAAGGATACAGTTTACTACTCTCTCTCTCTCTCTCTCTCTCTCTCTCTCTCTCTCTCTCTCTCTCTCTCTCTCTCTCTCTCGAATGATTTTGATGATGATGACGTAGAGGATGCAAGTAATGATGGTTATGTTGATATACTTGCTGCAGCTGCAGATGTAGATAAATGAAGATGCTGATGGCAGTGATTATGTACATGATGAAATGATTATGGGATTGACGATGAAATGTTTTTCGGGATAATGTTTACCTTTCCCCTGCCTCAACATGTTTTGTATAGTGGTCTAAGGCCGATGTACAATAAAACTTTTCAGTGTTCAGTGTTCAGTGTTCAGTGTTCAGTGTTCTCTCTCTCTCTCTCTCTCTCTCTCTCTCTCTCTCTCTCTCTCTCTCTCTCTCTCTCTCTCTCTCTCTCTCTCTCTCTCTATATATATATATATATATATATATATATATATATATAGATAGATAGATAGATAGATAGATAGATAGATAGATAGATATAGATAGATATATGGAGAGAGATATATATGTAGAGAGAGATATGTGTGTGTATGTGTGTGTGCGTGCATGCGTGTGTGCGTGCGTGCGTGGATGTGTGTGTATATCTGTGTGCGTGCGTGCGTGTGTGTATGTGTGTGTTTTAAAGTTCAGGAAAGGAGAGGGCGACAAGGTTCCTGTCAGATGTCAGCCAAGAGTGAGAAGATACACGAAGCAAGAGCAAACACCACTTCGTCAATCCATCAGCTCTTCTGTATTCCACCCTGTCAGCCACCAGAGAGCTATCAAAACAAAACTTCAAATGGGACTTCTCTGCATCAACCAGCTCCAAACATACCCTATCCCATGGCCAAGATTGAAGACCCTATCACAGTTGATAATACACGACTTTCCTGCCCAGAACTGTAGATAACTGCACTGGCTCTTGTGTGCACACAGCCGATACATGGCTCTCAACAACTGTCACCACAAGTACCAGTCCCTGCCAGTTGAAAACACCCTGGTATTTTGACAGAACTCTTGAAAAGGCTGCAGAACTCACACAGAGAAACCTACACTGAAATCTGACTTTTTCTCTCTTTTTTATTCATTTTATTTAGGGGAGGATATCTTCTTACTGTTTCTCACAATTTAACAACAACAAAACTGTCACCTTCAGCGAAAGACAGGCCAAAAAGTGATAGATCTAGGTTCTGGTGTAAAAAAAAAGAAAGAAAAAAAAAAGAAAAGAAAAGCTAAAATAATCCATATTACTCTCTCTAATCAGTGTTCAAACCAATTTAAAGATTGAGAACATAATTAAGTCCTCTTTATTGATAGATTATTTACATAACTGTATCAATTCACAGCACCCCTTCAAAACAGTGTTGAAGCCATGTCAAAAACTGATAACTATGTCCTCATTATTGGAAGGTTATTCACATTATTGAGATTGAAATTGCACATTGTATGAGACGTTTGTGTGTATGACCATTTTCAAGTACCTTGCCATATAGACAGCCATACTTCAACTTCAGAGGAATTTCTGGAACTTTGCTGGACTCTGTGGTCAGGATGAGAAAAGGTGTACTGATGATACTGGGATGTCACATTCTATTTTTCATTTAATGATTTTAAAAGTTTGCTACCTTTGATAATTTTTTTCCTCTTGAATATTGCCATCATGTACCCAAAACACTCCGTTGTGTGCTTTCATAAGATTTTATTTTGTTCCTCAGTTGAAGATCCAAGGTTCACCAATGGTGAGATTTTGTGTACTTTTTCCATACCCCATTCCAGATGATGTTTGAAGATGACACCAGTGTGCATGCGTTTTGTAAATTTTGTTAAATCTTCCAAATATCAAAAGTTATAGGCAAAGAGGTGTGGACAAAGATATTTTGTCGTTGATGCTGTTGCGCATTCTCCAGCTTGACACCTTCAGGGTCACACAGATTATGCACTCTGAATCGCCCATCCCACCTTAGAATCCTTGTGTAGTTGAAAGTACAAAAAATGAAAGATGAAGTTGAGAAGTTTGCATGTGTGACTGTTTAAAAAAAAAAGCTCACTAATGGGCAGCCATATTTCGCCTTCAGACGATTTTTTTCCCTCATTTTGAGGAGAAAGCAAGTAAGTATGCTCAGAGCTTGTCATGACTGAAGACAATCTTGAACATAATATTTTACAACATAATATTTTAATGAAGGCCTTACATCAACAGTTGAAAAAGCTTTTGGCCTTGACCGAGCAGAAGAAATATGTTAACAATGATAATAACAATCAGAGTTTTAAGTGAAGGTAGTTCTCACAATAATGATCATGTTCTCGACACATAAGTCAGAGTCAAAAACGCCTGTTTGGTGTGTTATTCCTTTTTGCAGTTTTCGTAAGCCTCCTGTATTTAAAACATACTTTCTATTATTCCAAGTCTTCAAATCTAAGCATCCAAAAAAATTTATGTTAAAACTGGTGGACAAGCTCTGACAGCTTTTTTTTTTTTTAAACGTGCCATTATAGGAGTCAAAGGTATCTACTTCTCAGCATCTTGCTTACACACAGAAATGAAATCAATCACGAGGCAGTCTTGCAAAGGCATACCGCCTGCTTGTTATTTGTTGTAATCACCTTGCTGAGAGCTATGCGGAGTGATACAACCAATAAAAAGGTCAGCCGTGACAGGCCACTTCCGGTCCGCCGTTGTGTATTATTGCGCCACATCCAGCATGAGGTCCCCTTACAGGAATTTTATGCTGCTGCGGCTGTCAATTAAAGGTGAGCCAGGCCTGCGTTTTATGGGTGTGCTGGCAATCTCGCGCCTCGTGTTTCTCATTAGAACTTTCTCTCAGGGCCAAACACTTGTGCAGAGGAGGGGGAAACAAGAAAGCAGAGGAAGGGAGGAGCCAGGAGCAAGTGGAGTGGATAGGACGAGACTTGGGGAAGAAGCCAGCCAGCTATTCAAATGATTCCTTCTGAGGACCTGGACGTATAAACCACTCACAGAACAGCAGCTGGCGTTTACTGATTTGTACTTGAAATGATTGCCAGCTTTCTCGCGTGACTGTTCAACAGAGGCCAGACAGAGAAGGCCATCAAGACTGCTGGCCGAGTTAGCCTGTGCTGTCTGTCTGTCTGTCTGTCTGTCTGTCTGTCTGTCTGTCTGTCAGGACCTTAGACTGTGTAAAGTCAGGACATAAGATTGTCATCCTGTTATTTTTATGATCTTACTTCTGGTCCACTTTTGTATAGATCTGAAATGTTGTTTCTTTTTGATGAGCAGATGTTTTGTTTTGCTTGTTTCATCTTCCATCTTACCACAAAACTGAATCTAAGGTGAGGCCCCTATCATTGTCACCTGCCATTCAGAGACTAGGTAAGTTTGCGTTTTATGGAGATGTGGCAATCTTGTCTCTCGATTATCGTTGAAGTATTTTCACAGACCAGCCATTAGCAAACAGACGAAAGGGATGGGAAACAAAACGTGATGAAATCAGCTGTCCAAAAATTAGGTGAGAGAAAAGGTAAAACATGCTGGAAGAAGACACTCCAGCTGAGGCACTTTCTCCCCCCAAGGTCTTGTGGTGAACCCACCCAAGGAATGGTGGCTGGCAGTGACTGATTCAGACTGAAGTTTATGTGTAGCTTTCTCACGCAGCTGTTGAACAGAAGGGCCGTTAACACTCCGGCTGATTTATCTTGTGTTATCCGTCAGGTTCTTTGATCGTATGGTATGGGTCAGTACACACTGAAACTCCTACATCTTTCCCGATTCCATTGTCTTCGGTGGCCCAGTCCTTCAGACTTATCAGTAATCTGGCAGTTTATTCCTTACCATGAGCAAAATGTTAACGGATCGAATCTCGTTATTTGTAGTTGCCTTTTCTTCAGCTGTAGTCATATATCTTCTACTATTGAGATAATACCTCTGTACTAATGTCAAACTAGGGCACTCTTCCCCTTCCAACTCACAAAATAACAAGCAAATAAGCAAAAAATATCCAACAACAAAACAAAACCAAGACCAACACCCCCCAAAAAACAACAACAACAACAACAAAACAACAACAACAATAACAAAGATGCAGAAAGTAATGGAAACACAAAATCAGCCTTACTTTGTCTAAAATTTCGAAGCAATGTCTAAGTGCTCACATCAAACTGGGGCTCTTTCCCTCTCCCACCTCCCAAACTAACATGCAAGCAGTCAAACAACCAAATCATAGAGAGAGAGAGAGAGAGAGAGAGAGAGAGAGAGAGAGAGAGAGAGAGAGAGAGAGAGACAGAGACAGAGACAGAGACAGAGACAGACAGACAGACACACACACACACACACACATTCAGAGAGAGAGAGACAGACAGACAGACAGACAGACAGACAAACAGACAGACAGACAGACAGACAGACAGACAGACAGAGACACAGACAGACAGACAGACAGACAGAAGTGTCTCGTAAAGCAATAACATGAATAGGAGAGGAAGGGGGAAAGGGAGACAATAAGTCTTGAGAAGGAGCGCTTTGAGTCTCAATACCTACCACACAAGACCGGACAGTAAAGCTGCTCACAGAATAGCAGCTGGCAGTTACTGCTTTGCACTTAAAATTATCGCTAGCTTTCTCACGCAGCTGTTGAATAGAAAACCCGGTGGTTTTATCATCAAGGGTTTTCTGGCCCAGTTATCTAATGCCATCTTTCCATGTTCTTTAATCTTACCAGTAGGATCACATTGCTTGCCATCCCATAACATTCAGGTGGTTTGGTGCTTGGGGGGGTTTACACACCCCATCTATGAAGCCAGAGGTCTGTGGTTTGAATCTGGTCTGAGGCACTGAAGTGTGTGGTTTGACAGAAATAACTGTAGTCATGCTACCTTTTTACTGTAACCCATCCCCAACCTCCCCTGTCAGTTTCCCCTTCTTTCAGCTCCTCTCAGCTGCTAATTAATCCATCCCATTCCAGCCCAAAAGGGGCCAGCTGGTGCTAATTATAGCAGGAACTAACCACACTTATTAGGTAAAAGGAAAAAGTAAAAGGTACAGGTAAGGGTGCGCTAAATTTAGCACTGTTGACTGAGTGATGTTGGATTTGTGCGCTGTGCCCCCCCCCCACCTCTAACACACACACACACACACACATACAAGCGCGCGCACACACACACACACACACACACACACACACACACACACACACACACACACACACACACACACACACACACACACACACACACACACATACACATCATAGAACAGCAGCTGATATTTACCTATTTGAACAGAACATTATGCCAGCTTTCTCAGGAGATGTTAAATACCAGCATGGATCATTTTAAGCTTGTGGCAGAATTGTACTGTACCACACATCAGCAGAAACTTTCAGCATGCCAGGCACTATAATTATACTGAACACTGCATGCAGTCCTGAATGACATTTTCAATCCTGCTCTAGGAATCCTACTTGTGCCTGTCAGCAACTTCATGAGGTAAGCAAGGCTGTGGGTGCTAGTTTCTTGCCGGATCCTCATTTTGTCTCCGTTTACATACTCAACTTTGATGGACGCTATAGCCGAGTGGTTAAGACCATTCAACTTCAAACCCTTGGGGGGCTCCATGAAGTCGTGTGGTCCGATCTCGGCAGCACCATCTGGTGAACTCAGTGTGTCTTTATTTTTACGATCTATCAAG
>JASPKP010003832.1:12500-18911 GCA_030674155.1 Stramonita haemastoma
TGATGTCAGCGAACTAGCTACCAAAGCCTACACTACAATGTTGTTATGTTGTAAAATGTTGTGTTGAGATTACCTTCAGCCATGACAAGCTCTTAACATAAAAACCTGCACTCTCCTTTTAAAGGAGAAAAACTCCTCTGAAGTCAAAGTATGGCTACCTATATGGCGAGGTACTTGAAAACAGTCATACGCGCAAACTTCTCATTCAGTATGGAATTTCGATCTCACAGTGATTATTAGGCGGGCTGCGTAAGTCAGAGTGCACATTCTGGGTGACCCCCAGAGTGTTAAGCTGGAGAAGCACAACAACAACAACAACAACAACAGCTCGCCCTCCTTGTGACAGTCACCTCAGTTTCTTGCTGGTTATTTTTCTCACTTTTTTCCCATACCAGTAACTGTTCATTTTCACGAAGCTGTCTCCTCACAGTCCAAAGTATATATCACTGTTTTGTAGACATGGTCATTGTTTGAGATAAATTCTCTGTAGGAAATAAAGGGGGTGGGGGATGAGGCAAGAATTCAAGACTTATGCAGGAAAATAGAAAACATGTTTGAATGGATTGTTGATTGTTTGCCATAACAACTCTGCTAATATAAAAACTGGTTTTTCATAATGAATATACTATGGCAATACAGCAAGTCATTGCTGTCATTGTTTTCTTTACCTAAGAATAACCAGTGGCACCAAATATGTCATCATCAACATCATTGTATTGTCAGTATCATATTTTTCCCCTGCTATAGTAATTATGATCTGTAAAGCCCACATGAAATATAATCATACTCTGCACGTAGTGACACTGTTTTGATAACCTGACACAGAGAGAACATACAGGGATTGCTGCCTGCAAAAACATACAAGGGTTTCTGCCTGCTGCAAAAGCATACAGGGATTGCAGCCTGCAAAAACATACAGGGATTGGATTGCTGCCTGCAAAAACATACAGGGATTGCTGCCTGCAAAAACATACAGGGATTACTACTGCATATACAGGGATTGCTGCTGCACAAACATACAGGGATTGATTGCTGCCTGCAAAAGCATACAGGGATTGACTGCTGCCTGTCAAAAACATACAGGGATTAGATTGCTGCCTGCAAAAACATACAGGGATTGCACAAACATACAGGGTTGGATTGCTGCCTGCAAAAGCATACAGGGATTGCTGCCTGCAAAAACATACAGGGATTGCTGCCTGCAAAAACATACAGGGATTGCTGCCTGCAAAAACATACAGGGATTGGATTGCTGCCTGCAAAAACATACAGGGATTGCATAAACATACAGGGATTGCAAAAAACATACAGGGACTGCTGCCTGCAAAAATATACAGGGACTGCTGCCTGCAAAAACATACAGGGATTGCTGCCTTCAGAAACATACATGGATTGGATTGCTGCCTGCAAAAACATACAGGGATTGCATAAACATACAGGGACTGGATTGCTGCCTGCAAAAACATACATGGATTGCATGAACATATAGGGTTTGCAAAAACATACAGGGATTGCTGCTTGCAACAGCAAACAGGGATTGATTGCTGCCTGCAAAAACATACAGGGATTGCTGAACATAGAGGGATTACTGCCTGCAAAAACAAAAACATACAGGACTTGCTGCCTGCAAAAGCCAAGTGGCTCGTCACCAGTCCAAAGGGTCAACACGCCGTGACGGGTCACGACTGATAGGCTGTGATGAGGTGTGACAAATGAGGGCGTGACGGTCCCAAGCAGAGCTCGGCTAATCACGTGTGCAAGACAGGGCAGCGCAATGAGAATGGTTGAAGGTGGTGGTGAGGGAGATGAGAGGTGAGGGTGGTAGCAGAGATGATAGGAAAATAATGCAGATAAGGGGGAGGGGGAAGGGGGGCATGGGTATTGATGGGGAGGTGGGAGGGGAGGGATGGAAGGAAATCTGACAGAGGCGAGCAAATTGGCATTTCCCATTCACACAGCACGAGGAACACGTGGGTCACGAAGATAGTGGGGAAACTTTATAAAAAGGAAAATCATAATGTGTGTGTGTGTACGTGTGCGTGTGTTGTGTGTGTGTGTGTGTTGTGTGTGTTGTGTGTGGGGTGTGTGTGTGGTTTGGTGTGTGTGGGTTGTGTGTGTGAGTGGTTGGTGTGTGTTTGGTTGTGTTGTGTGTGTGTGTGAGAGAGAGAGAGGGGAGAGAGAGAGAGAGAGAAGAGAGAGAGAGAGAGAGAGAGAGAGAGAGAAGAGAGAGGGGAGAGAGAGAGAGAGAGAGAGAGATTGACTGATTGATTGACTGATTGATTGATTGATTGATTGATTGATTGATTGATTATTGATTGATTGATTGATTCACATCTTCGGAATTTCTAATACAGCTGATCAAAGCTAGGGTGTCCTCTTTTTTCATTCAGAATTTGAAGAGTATGACCTATGATTTTTTCTTTCATTCTTTTGTGTTTTAAACATAAAAAAAAATTTTAAAAAAAGATTCATTGTGATTTAATCGCAAATTTTTGGTCAAACTTATAACCTTGACTCTCTAAACTTTGTGTTGCTTTATATTAGTAGGATGACCTTTTTCGAATCATTAGAACACAGCCATGAAATAAGCGATATTTTTGTTATATAAAGGTGTTGCAAAAAAGCTCACAGATATAACAACATATAGATATATCATCCCAACTTGATAATTATCTTTAGAGCCATGCACAGAGTAACATAGCCAATAAAAAGGTCAGTAAAGGCAAACTGCTTCCTGTATGAAGTGTGTATATGTTCTACATCCGGAGGAAGATCTTGCAATAGAAACTGCATTTTCTCTTATCAGTTTAGATATCCAGTAGGATCGTCCTTTCATGAAAATGCTGCCACCCTCACATGTCGATCCTTCCTTCTCGGCCTATGCACCAGGTTATCGTACGCTTGTAATAATTTCTCTGGAAACATTGGTGTTCCAGACATTATTTTGGTATGTCTCTCTGTCTCTATCTGTCTCGTCCCTGTGTGTGTGTGTGTGTGTGTGTGTGTGTTGTGTGTGGGTGTGTGTGTGTGTGGTTGTGGTGTGTGTTGTGATGTGGGTGTGTGTGTGAGAGTGTGTGTGTGGGCTCCTCTCTCCCTCCCTCTTCCCCTCCTCTCCCCCCACCTCCTCTCTCTCTCCCTCCTCTCTCTCTCTCATCTCTCTGAATTGAGAGACTTCAGCACTGCTCTAGGCTTGACACATTGTGGTGGACAGGCTAAGAGTGCTTGCAGTAGCAAACTGAAAAATGAATGATCAACGAGGCCTTGGCAAGCTCACCTACCATTTTTATCCATCACACAGGAGATCGTGCCCCCCATCCTTTCCTCCTGGCCCATTTCCAGCTTCCCAATTTTCCTGCTTTTTCTCATGACGTTTTCGCGTTTATTAAAGGCGAACCTGGATTTGTGCCGCCACCCCACCATCCCACCTCTTTCTCTACCTCCTTCCTTTCTCTTCTAATTAATTGTCTGACAGCTGTGCGGATGATACAACCAATAAACAGGTCAGCTGGGCAGACTACATCCGTCCCTAACTTTGTATTATTACGCCACAAACCGGAAGGAGGCCTCAATCCAGGCAACTTGGGATCACTCTTGTCAATTAGAGGTGATTAGGTCTGTGTTTCATGGAGGACGGCAGATGGAATCTCATTTTCCTATTCTGTATTTTTTTTCTGGGTCAGTCTCTTGCCCAAAAAGGTCAAAAGAAAGGGCAGGAAAAAAAGCAAAAAAACCTAAAGAAGGAATTGGGGTAAAAACAAAAAAGGATGAAGACTGATGGGAGACTTGTGATAAGCCATTCAGCAATCATACCCCTCTTTTCAGAGCCGCTCAAAGCGCTCAAAGGAAATGACAGGCAATTTACTGATTTGTATTTGAAATCATCTTCAGTTTTTTCGTATGAAAGAGCCTACGGCAGACTTGACCTCCTTTGGGTTTCTGATCGTGTTGAGTCTGTTAACATGAAAGGTTGGTTGTATGTTTTTTTCAAGATCTTTGTCCTTCATGGTGACAGGGCATGTTTACCTGTTAATGGGAGGAACTACTGTTACCAAAACATTGCCCTTCTGAGGTCTGTCTAATCTGACTTTTTTTGCATTCCAATTTTTTTTAAAAACTTTTGCCCCTTGGTTTTTTGTGGTGGTTCTATTTCTCACTTTTTGGTTTTGAAACAATGGGAAGAGCCCCCTCTCTCTCTCTCTCCCTCCTCTCTCTCTCCTCTCTCTCTCTCCCCCTCCTCCCCCCTTTTCTCTCCTCCTCTCTCCCCCCCCCTCCCTCCCTCCCTCCCCCCTCCCTCCCTCCCTTCTCTCCACGTCACACTTTTGTAGCCCCCAATGGACTCTAAGGGATCTCTGTACAAGTTAAAAGTCACAACATTTTTTTCCATTTTTATTTACAAGCACACATCAACACTGACTTATCTCTCCATATCCTCACCCCGTTTTTTTTTCAGACCTTGCTCCCCCCCCCCCCCCCCCTCTTTCTTCTGCACGTTTTCATGTTGCTCTGTTTTTGCCATTTCGGGTTCCTCGCTTCCAATTTTCCCTCTGTCACCATGTCTTTTCCCTCTTTTAAATTTTTTTTTTTTGTTTTGTTTTTAATCAACGCCCGGCAAAAAAGCTGTGTGTGGAGTGATACAACCACTAAAGGTTTGCAGGAGGCAGGCAGTTCCCATTCTGAGCTGTGTGCGTTTTACACAACGCCAGAAGGAGGCCCTGTGAGTGTCACTCTTGTCAATTAAGTAGTTAGGTCTGCCTTTCATGGAGGTGCGGGCAGCCCCGCATCTCAGTTTTCTTTTAACCTTCACTCAGGGCCAGGGGCACCAGGCAAGGGGGAGAGGGGGGGCAGGGGGCTTGAAAAAGAGGAGGAAGAGAGGAGTGTAAAGAAGGAGAAGGGGGGGGGCAACTTTTGGAAGAACCATTCCGGTCACGATACCTTCCTTCTCCTAAGCCTCGCTGTAAAGCGCTCAGGGAACAGCAGCTGGCATTTAATGATTTGTACTGGAAATTATCTCCAAGCTTTTTCACGCGGCTGTTTTAAAAAGCGCTCTGGCAAGTTACGTTTGCACCATCCATTAGCTTTTTTTTTGATCGTGCAGTGGGTACACCCCGAAACAAACCTACAGCTTTCACAAGTTGGCTCCTTGTCCTGTGACAGTATCCCCGCACGGTTGGCGACTTGGCATTTTACGCTCACAGAAACAACATTAACCCCTGGTTCTCTCACCGTCCTGCCCGTCCCGTTTTCCTTTTCCACCCTCTCCTTACAGCCTATTTTCTTCTGCAATGTGTTCCCCCCCTCTGGCATTTTTTCCTTTTTCAGGAATTTTTTTTTTTGGAGGGGGGGGGGGGAGCAATGAAACAGGGGCTAATGTGAAAAATAGAGCAAATTTAAAATTTTTCCCCCCACGAGGGTGCAAATTTCAAGAAGACGAAATTTCTTGGGGATTTCCCAACTTTTGAGTACTTCTATTGGACAAACGAATTACCATCATAGTAAACCTGGTTGGGCCTTCTTCCGAAAAGTATATTTTCTTTTAAAAGCCAGCTCACCATAAACTGACAGACTCCCGGGATCACTTAGAAATAGAAGGAAAGCTAAATAAAACCACACTGGCGAACTCCATATATCTGCAAAAACCTAAGACAGCAGTACAAAGTAAATGCCACCGAAAATTTCAGGAACTAAAAAAAGCCTTAAAACTGACCTAAAAGAAAACTTAGAAAAAAAACTTTAAAAACATACTTTTCAAAAAAGGGGAAGGGGACATACAAACATGCGTATGCTAAGATTTGTCTTCTCTCGTCCCCAAAAGCAATACTATTATTTTGTTCAGGGGTCCCACAAAGATGGCGCACAGTTTAAAACCCTTGGGCCGGGAGCATATTAGATGACAACACACAAAACACACACACACCACACACCACACACACACACACACAAACACACCACACACACACACACACACAAGCAGGCAGGCAGACTCTTGGAAAACGCCGCTCTCGACCGGGTGTTTAAAAGCCGCTTTCGCAAAACCCGCTAACGAGAACGTGTGCTGACATGCGCTGCGCCCAAAAGACTCCTGGAGCCAGTTCCTTCCGTTTATTGCCTCAAATCCCCTATCGGGGCTTTCTCCCTTTTAAAGTTTCGCGTGCTTGCGTTTATTTGTCCATCGGGTTGTAAATAATATGCCTCAGGTTGATAGTTTCAAAGACTTTGGTCCAACGTCTTTGTAACCTTTTCATCGCCTGATACGATCTGAACATTTTTTCCTGATGTATGCTTGTCGTTTGCAAGGAATCAAAGTCACCACAGTCCCTTGCTCTCCCTGTATGTATGACGGTGCCTATGAGTATGTCTGTTTGCAAAGCTCTCTCTCTCTCCTTCTCTCTCCTTCTCTCCTCTCCTCTCTCA
>JASPKP010003833.1:0-2500 GCA_030674155.1 Stramonita haemastoma
ACCCCCCCACACTCCTCCTCTCACACACACACACACACCTCCTCTCTCTCTACCAAAAAAACACACCCACACACCACACACCCCCCCCCTTTCCAACACACAACACACCTCTCTCTTCCACACAAACCCACACACACCCCAAAAAACCCCCAAACAACCCCACCTCCCCTCAAACACACCCAACCCCTCCCCTCCTCCTAAAACACCACACAAAACCCCCTTTAAAAACACACCCACACACCTCTTCCTCTTTTCCCCCCCCCTTTCCACCTCACCACCACCACACACCCCCTCTCTCTCCCCCTTTCCCCCCCACCCACCTCTCTCTCTCTCCCCCCACCCCCCACACACCTCTCTCTCTCCCCCCCACACCCCCACTCTCCCTCCAACCCCAAACCCCCCCCCACCCACTCCTCCTCCCCCCCCCCCACCCAACCCCCCCATCCTCTCTCTCCCACCCACACACCTCACTCCTCTCTCACCCCCCCAACACCACCACCCACCCACCTCTCACCTTTTCCCCCCCCTCTCTCTCTCTCCACCCCCCCCTCTCCACACACACAACCCCAAAAACAACCTCTCTCACACAACACACACACACACAAACACCCCCTCCCCTCCCCCTCACAACACACACACACCCACACAACACACCCACACACACTCCTCTCTCTCCACACACACCCACCTCTTCTTCCCCTCTCACACATACACACCACACACACCACACCTCTCTTCTCCCCCTTCTCTCTCTCTCACACAAATCACCACACCGCACACTCTCTCTCTCTCTTTCCCCCTCACACACACCCACTCTCCCCTCTCTCTCACACACAACAAAAACACACACACCTCTCCCACAAACCACACTCCCCTCTCTCTCAACACACAAACACTCTCTCTCTCTCCATACCCCCACACACACACACTCTCTCTCTCTCACACAACACCCCACCCTCACACACACCCCCAAACACACACACACTCTCCTCTCTCACACACCCAAAACACCCACAACAACCCCTCTCTCTCTTCCCAACACACACACACACCCTCCCCTCTCTCTCTCAACACACACACCCACACCCCACAACACACTCTCCCTCTCACCTCTTTTCTCTCTCTCTTCCCCCTCCACACCCTCCTCTCCTCTATCCCCTCTCCTCTCCACACACACACCCACCCCAACAACACACTCCCCTCCCCCAACAACGACATCCCAAAACCCAAAACACACTCTTCTCCCCTCACACAAACACACCACCCCACACACACACACACACCTCTCTCAACACACACACACAAACCCTTCACTCTCCTCTCTCTCTCTCTCACACACACACACCACACACGAAAACTCTCTCTCTCTCTTTTACACCACCCCACACACACACTCTGTCTTCTCTCTCTCTCTCTCTCTCTCCCTTTCCCCCTCCTCTCTCTCTCTCCTCTTCTCTCTCTCCTCCCTCTCTCTCTCTCTCCTTTCTTCTCTCCCACACAAAAACCACCTCTCTCCTCTCTATCACCACAAACCACACACAAACCCCCCTCCCCCTCTCTCTCTCCAAAAACACATACACTCTCTTTCTCACACACACCACACCATACACACACTCTCTCTCTATACACCACACACACACCCACTCTACTCTCTCCTCACACAACAAACCCCCACACACACTCTCTCTCTATACACACACAAACCTTCTCTCTCCCCTCACACAACAAACCAAACACGCACACCCCTCTCCTCTTTTCACACACTCACACCACACACACTCTCCTCTCCTCTAAAAAACCCCCCTCTCTCTCTCTTCTCCTCTCTCCCCCAACACACACACCCCCCAAACAAAACACACTCCTTTTTCCCCCCCCCCCACCCTCTCTCTCCCCCCCTCTCTCCCACCCCACCACCCCCCATCTCTCTCAACCCACCCCCCTTTCCCTTTCCTCTTTTCCCCCCCCCGCAACTCTTCCTCCTCTTTCCACAACCACACACACTCTCTCTCTCTTCCCTTTTTTTCCCCCCCCCCCCCCCCCCCCCCACCCCTCTTCTCCCCCCCCCCCCCCCCCTCTTTTCTCCCCTCCACCCAAAACCCCCCCCCAACAATACAACTTTTTAAAAACCTTCTCTTCTCTTCCAACACAAAACAATTTTCCCCCCAAAACCCCTTCTCCTTCCCCCCCCCCCTTCTTTTTTTTTTTCCCCCCCTATCTTCTCCCTTTTATTTTTTCCCTCCCCCCTCCCCCCCCCCCTCTCTCCCCCCTCTTCCCCCTTTTCCCCCCCCCCTCCCCTTTTCTTCCCCCCCCCTTTTTTTATTGGTCATGTCTTCCAGTACAGCTGAAATCAGTAGAATGTGTGGCCGCTTTTTGTCTGTAAACATTGGTTTCATGTCTGAAAGGGCCAAAAGTAAGTTAGCTGCGGTATGGCCATTTTTAAACTTACCTGCTCAGTGGGCGGTGTTTGGTTTGGTTTTCTGCTCCCCTATCTGTTCTGGGG
>JASPKP010003834.1:0-7500 GCA_030674155.1 Stramonita haemastoma
CTCCCCAAAAGTCCTTTGGGTGAGACTATAAACCGAGGCCCTGTGTGCGAACGCACGCAAAACACCGTGCGCATACGTTAAATTCTGTTCCGCTTTTCGTAAGAGTAGGCCATTGTGTGCTGGTGGGAACAGATGACATTGACAAAACTGTATACACACGGGGACTAGATGTAAAAAAAAAAAGCACATGAGTGCTTATTCCCTTATCCTCGATATAAAAGAATAAATAAATAGATAGGTAACTAAACAAATAAGTGAATAAATAAATAAATAAATAAATAATCTCTTCAGAGTAAAACGACATTGCAAGGATGTTCTTTCTTCGAACACGACACGAAGTTGTCATAAAATGTCTTCCTTTTTTTCTCCTTCTTTCTGTCTTCCACCTTCACACTTCAGGATGAAGATTGCCTTCGAATGTAGAGTAACTGATATCCTATGGTGTCATGAATGTGTGTGTGTGTGTGTGTGTGTGTGTGGGTGTGTGTGTGTGTGTGTGTGTGTGTGTGTGTGTGTGTGTGTGTGTGTGTGTGTGATGTGTGTGTATGTGTGTGGGGGGTGGGGGGCATGTGTGTGTATGTGTGTGTGTGTGTGTGTGTGTGTGTGTGTGTGTGTGTGTGTGTGTGTGTGTGTGTATGTGTGTGTTGTGTGTGTGTGTGTGGGGGGTGGGTGTGTGGGGGATGTGTGTGTGTGTCTGTGTTTCTGTCTGTCTGTCTGCATTTGTGTGTATCTGTGTTTGTCTGTGTGTCTGTCTATCTAATGTGTGTGTGCATGTATATATGTGTCTGTGTGTGTGCACTCGCACGTGTCTTGTGCACATGCATTCACGTTTGCATGCTGGTGTATTTATGAATGTTCGAGGGGGGAGGGGGGGTTGTTTGTTTGTGTCGTGTTTTTGCTTGCCTGCAGAACATCTTACACACATGTCAAAACCCGTTCCGCCTTTCCAAAGAATAGGCCATTGTGTGATGGTGGGACTGGAGGGCAAACTTTGCACAACTGCATCCACACGGGGACTGAATGTAAAAAAAGTACATTCGTACTTACTCTTTTTCCACCAGATAAAAGAATTGAATTGAGATAGATAGATAGATAGATAGATAGATAGATAGATAGATAGATAGATAGATAGATAGATAGATAGATAGATAGATAGATAGATAGATAGATAGATAGATAGATAGATAGATAGATAGATAGATATTTCTTGTTCGTTTAGTGTACTTGTTTGCTCGTTTTTGGTATGTTTGCTTTCTTTTTTATGCTGATTCTTGATGTTTGTTTATCAAACTCTGAAATGCCCATGGCCTGTGTCATCTTTTCACAAAGACTTGCACCCAGCCCACAAGACGCAATGGTGAACAAAGTAACGAAGTAATATGTACTCTGCCAAACGTCAGGTTTCCAGAAACTGGACACAATATATCAGCTTTTCTCTCTCTCTCTCTCCTCTCTTCTCTCTCTCTCTCCTCTCTCTCTCTCTCTCTCTCTCCTCTCTCTCTCTCTCTCTCTCTCTCTCTCTCTCTCTCTCTCTCCTCTCTCTCTGCCTCTCTCTCTCTGCCTCACTCTCTCTCTCTCTCTCTCTCTCTCTCTCTCTCTCTCTCTCTCTCTCTCTCTCTCTCCTCTCTCTCTCTCTCGCTTTCAGTGATGGCAAAAGCACTCTGTCGGTAAAAACACAGTAATCTCCCTTGCGGCAGCATCCATATTTATGATGCACGTGGAATATAATTGGTGTACCCAGTGAGAGAAAAAGAGAGAAGAAACAAAAAAATCAAAAAAAAGAGAGAGACTGAATCAGCGCTTGCTGCTGTGCTCTTTCCCTCCGGGATATACAACATCCCCCACCCCCACCCACCCCATCCCCCCACCTTCCCCAACTTTCCCTTTCACAAAAAAGTTTATAAATAGAAACCATGCCATCACGTGAAGGGTCGTCAAATATTGAGCAATATAATACATACAAAGCTTCTAAGCGCTATACGCCCCCACCCTGCCCAGCCCTGTCCACAACCCCCCCCCCCCTCCACCACAACCACCACCACCACCACCACCACCACCACCACAACCTATAGGCTACAGAGAGAGCCACCATCCCAACCAAACACACACAGACACAAACACACCAATGATGTTCGATCCAGAATTCAATAGGCCAGACAAAACAACTCGTGGGCCCTCTCTCTCTCTCTCTCTCTCTCTCTCTCTCTCTCTCTCTCTCTCTCTCTCTCTCTCTCTCTCTCTCTCTCTGGGGACGGATAGCCTTGTGGTCAGAACATTGCGCTCGCAATTTGACGACCCGTGTTCGATTCCAGGTCGAGGAGATTTTTCTCCTGGAGTTAACATCAGTGCTGACTCCACTCTCCACAAAAATCCTTCGAATGAAACTATAAACCGAGACTCCGTGTGCGAACGCACGCAGAACATCTTGCGCACACGTTAAATCCTGTTCCGCTTTTCGTAAGAGTAGGCCATCATGTGCCGGTAGGAACAGATGACATTTACAAAACTGCATACACACGGGGACTGGATGTAAAAAAGCACAAGTGTGCTTATTCCATTATCCTCGATATAAAGGAATCAATTAAATCAAATCAAATCTCTCTCTCTCTCTCTCTCTCTCTCTCTCTCTCTCTCTCTCTCTCTCTCTCTCTCTCTCTGTATATATATAGATATATATATATATATACATATATATATACATATGTATAGATATAGATATAGATATAGATATAGATATATATAATTCTCTCTCTCTGTCTCTGTCTCTCTCTGTCTCTCTCTGTCTCTGTCTCTCTCTGTCTCTCTGTCTCTGTCTCTGTCTCTGTCTCTCTCTCTCTCTCTCTCTCTCTCTCTCTCTCTCTCTGTCTATCTGTCCCCTTACCTTGTGGATGATGGAGGTATCGTAGGCAGGATCGCCAGGGTCGTCCGTGCAGGGGGTGAGGGAGGAGGGTCTCCCGTTAGTGGGGGGGCCCACCAACACCCTCAGCCCCCCATCCCCCTGCCCCCCGCTCTCCCCCATTCTTTCCATGTACTCTCCACGTGGGAAGGGGCGAATCCGCAGGAGAATCACGCACGCACGCACACTTGTGTACTACACACTTGCACCACAAACACAATAAACACCACACACGGTGTAATTCCGATAATTTCAACCACAAAAAAACTGGATTTGTTGTGCTCCGGTTTTAAAGATTTCACTTTGTTAGGCAGCGGTTTAACAGGGAAAAATACGAACGTAAATAGAAAACGCTCAAAAAAATACGGATGTAAATAGAAAACACGCTCAAAAAAAAAAGAATTCGAACTTTAAACCAAGAGCTGTTGGTTGATAGGCGCCAGCACTCACAGACACACACAAGGAGAAGAAATTCGAAATCGCAATTCCTTGATTGAACTTCCTCTTACTTAAAAAAAAAAAAAGATTACGAACCCAACACTGATAAAAATTGAAGTTTCATTCACATGGGAAAACACACCCAAAACAAAAACACCCTTGCAGCAATCTACTACCCCCCACTTTTGCAAAAGGACCGTAACACACCACCACTTCAAGCAGCAGAAACTTGACAACACAATCCGAGAGAGGAATAGAAGACTTCTGAAAACTGTACTCCCCGTAAGTTAAAGAGGGCGCATCCAAAAACACAACCTCGTGGAATGAAAAGGGGGAGAAAAGGTACGTTTAACGGTTACTGCTGCTGCTGCTGCGGTTGTTGCTGTTGTTGCTGCTGCTGCTGCTGTTGATGATGTTTTTGTTGCGAGAGAAGTCGGGTCCGTTGCGAAGGCAGGAGAAGGAGGAGGAGGAAGAAGAGGAGAATGAGGAGGAGGAGCAAGAGGAAGGGGAGGGAGAAGAGGCGTGATGATGCGGACTGCAAGGGTGGCTCTGTCACTGGTGGGTCGGGCCGCGTGTTGTGTTGTGTCTACTGCCGGGGAGAGAGAGAGAGTGAAAGAGTCGCTTTGCCTGTCGGCTGCTGTTCTGGCATACTAATCGATCTCTCTCTCTCTGTTTCTGTCTATCTCTCTCTGTCTCTCTGTCTCTCTGTCTGTATCTGTCTCTCTGTCTCTGTCTCTCTCTCTGTCTCTCTGTCTCTGTCTCTCTGTCTCTGTCTCTCTGTCTCTCTGTCTCTGTCTCTCTGTCTCTGTCTCTGTCTCTGTCTGTCTGTCTGTCTGTCTGTCTGTCTGTCTGTTCTCTCTCTCTCTCTCTCTCTCTCTCTCTCTCTCTCTCTCTCTCTCTCTCTCTCTCTCTCTCTTCTCTCTCTCTCTCTCTTAATTAGTTCAAGGATAATAAATAAGAAATGAGGTGCTCTTTAAATAAGAAAAGAAGTACTTTTTTAATATACAGGCCTTGCTCTTAGAAAGGAATTGACTAAATATAAAGATAGTAAAAGTCAATTTTGTGGCTCAACTGATGAACCAAAAGAGAAACAGTTACACCTGTATGTAAATAATGTACATAGGCAACATATTGATTTTCTCACTTATAATGTAAATGGTTTATTGCAAAAGTTAGAAAATAATGATTTTGTTAACTTTCTTCTGCTACATGATTTTATATGTTTAACAGAAACATTTATAAGCTATGATTTTGAATCACCACTTTTCAGCGATTTTGTTGTATTTACATCAAAGGCCAAGAAATTGTCGCATCAAGGCCGATATTCTGGAGGAGTGATTGTGATGGTGAGAAAGAAGTATGCCTGCTACGTTGTTAAGGTTGATACAGAATATGATAATATTGTTGTGCTAAACATTCAAAAGGATCTGTTACAAACTAATAAAAATGTACTTTTAATTTGTGCTTATATACCTCCATATGATTCTGTGTTTTGGAAACATCACCAAAAGGGTTATGGTATGGAAATGCTTGAGCGGTGCATATTGGACATGCAAGAATTGAATGATGATTTTTATGTTCTATTGACTGGTGATTTGAATGCAAGAACAGCATGTGAGAATAATTCTTTTTCTGATGATGAATTTGATGGGGAGTTTAAAACAGTGCATGGCACAAGTGATTTTCTTAGAAACTCACAAGATACACAGACAAATCTATTTGGCAATCAACTAATTGAAATATGTAATATGTTCGATTATTTGATTTTGAATGGTCTGTGTAAACATGACTTTGATGATGGTTATACATATATTTCATTCTCAGGAGCCAGTACAATTGACTATTTTATCATGTCCTGTGAATTGTATGCAACTGTCAATATCGTAACCATAGAAATAACAAGTACTACAGAATCAGATCATCTGCCTGTTCTTATGAGGATTGATTTGAAAACTGATGTGACCAAACAAAGTGTTGAAATAACTAATGAGGAGGAACAATGTGTAGTAGAAAAAATTGTTTGGAAAGATGAAAAGAAGGAAGAATTTATTGAAACACTTAGCAGCCATACCATGCAGAATAGAATTATTAGTGCCTTAAACTTACTTGATAGTGACATAGATGGTGCCCTGGAGCAGTATACACAATGCCTTAATGAGGCTAGCATGTGTATGCTCACCAGAGGTCATAGTTTTCAAAATAAACAGTCTAGATGGTTCGACCATGAGTGTCGTCAGGTTAAAAAAGAGACAAGAAGAGCCTTGAATGTATTTAGAAAAACTAGGGATGAAAACGACAGACTGACTTATGTTACAACACGGAAAAGATATAGACAGTTAGTAAAGACCAAACGCCAAACATTTAGAAAGCAAAAAGTTGAATCTCTAGCTAATAATAGTTCAAATTCAGCACTGTTCTGGAAAGACCTTCGAAGTATGGGTTGTGTTAATAAAGATAGAGTTTCAAACAAAATAAATCCTACAGAGTGGGTCAACTATTTCAAAGAGGTATTCCAAAGTAATGAAGCAGTACTTAATAAATGCATGCACACAGAAGCAGATCTGTTAGAAGAAAACGAACATGAACTAAACAGAGAGATTACAGAAGAAGAAATAAATACAGCAATACATAAACTGAAGTCTGGTAAGGCATGTGGGATTGATAAAATTACTGCAGAAATGCTAAAAAATGGAACTAGTGAAGCTAAACAGTTCATTTTCAAGCTTTTCAATACTATTTTCAGTAAAGGTATATATCCACAGGTTTGGTCAAAAGCCATCATTATTCCGATTTATAAAAAGGGGGATCCAGAACTAGTAGACAATTATAGGGGAGTATCATTACTGAGTATATTATCTAAATGTTATACTTCTATATTAAACACAAGATTATATTCATGGCTAGAAAATAATTATTTGATATGTGAAAACCAAGCAGGTTTTAGGAAAAGATATTCTACAATAGACCAGATCTTCAATTTGTATTCAATTGTCCAAAAGTGTATGTCTAAGAAAGGTAAAAAGCTGTATGTTGCCTTTGTTGACTTCAAAAAAGCTTTTGACTCGGTTAAACATGATAAACTTTTGAACTGTGTTAAAAGTCGGGGGGTAAAAGGAAAATTCTTTGCTTCATTGTCTGCCATGTATAACTCATTATTATCCTGTATTCGAACAAACAGCCAATTATCAGAGTTTTTTGAATGTCCAATAGGAGTCAGACAAGGTTGTGTTCTGAGTCCTACATTGTTTTCAGTATTCATCAACCAGTTAGCTAATGTTATGAATGAAAAAGGAATGCATGGAGTCCAGTTATTACCTAATATGATGGAGATCTTTGTTCTGATGTTTGCAGATGATGTTGCACTGTTTTCAACAACCCCAGGAGGTTTGCAACATCAATTAAACGTTTTAAAAGACTGCTGTGATGATTTACAATTGAGTGTCAATATCAATAAAACTAAAGTGATGGTCTTTAGGAAAGGGGGATTTCTTTCAAAACAGGAACAATGGTATTACAATGGTATTAGGCTAGAAGTGGTGAATCAGTATTGCTACTTGGGGTTTAATTTCACAACAAAGATTAGCTGTAAATTGGGTATAGAACAGTTAGTCACTAAGGGAAGGAAGGCAGTGGTTCAGTTAAATAAAGTATTTCATAGATATAAAGAGATGAATGTTCATACTTTTTTCAAGATTTTTGACACAAAAATTCAGCCAATTCTATTGTATTCATCAGAAATATGGGGCACAAACAGACTAGATCACATCGAGAAAATTCATTTGATGGCATGTAAAAGATTTTTAGGAGTACCTGTAAGAACACCAAATAAGATGGTATACGGTGATTTAGGAAGATATCCACTTTATGTCAATTCTTGTATAAGAGCCATTAGGTACTGGTTAAAACTACGGCATTTTGATCAAAATAGAATATCATATAATGCTTATTGCATGCAGTTAGAGTTAGATAGAAACGGGAAATATTGCTGGATTTCAAAAATAAGAGAAATTTTGTGTGAAACTGGTTTTAACATTGTTTGGATGCAACAAAGTGTGGGGGATGTACAGGCTTTCTTAGGTATGTTTAAACAAAGATTAGTAGATCTGTTCATTCAAGAATGGGATGGGACTATAAGAGACAAAGAGAGGTATGACAGTTACAGATCA
>JASPKP010000384.1:0-2500 GCA_030674155.1 Stramonita haemastoma
CTTCTCCTCTCTCTCTCTCTCTCTCTCTTCTCTCTCTCTCCTCTCTCTTCTCTCTCTCTCTCTCTCTCTCTCTCTCTCTCTCTCTCTCTCTCTCACTCTCTCTCTCTCACTCTCTCATCACACTCATAAAATAATACAATTTATATGACTGCCTATAGGAATAAACATACCATCCAAGACGACATTCTAATCACAAATTCAAATAATTTTACTCAAACAGAACAACACTTACCCTGTACACCATTTAATAGCATTAAGGAAAAAATAGTTCAAGATAATTAAAATTTCAATGCACACACATACACGCGCGCACACGCACACACACACACACACGCCACACGCACACACACACACGCACACATACAATAACATGAATATACAAATGAATAAACAACAACAACAACAAAATCCAAGACCTTATCTATGCAATAAAGAGAGAGAGAGAGAGAGAGAGAGAGAGAGAGAGAGAGAGAGAGAGAGAGAGAGAGAGAGAGAGAGAGAGAGAGAGAGAGAGAGAGAGAGAGAGAGAGAGAGAGAGAGAGAGAGAGAGAGAATTGAATTAAATTGAATTATGTTGAGCTATATTGAATGATCTTTATTTTTCAAGGGTAACAGGGTAAGCATTTACATACTGTTTTTTTTTTCATTCGGCCAATGCCCTGATCAGGGAATAGAAGAAAAAAAAGAAAAGAAAAAAGAGACCCTACCAAAACAGGAGAAAAGCCGAAAAGCAAAGATAAAACAGAAAGCAACAACAGGAAAAACAACATCACCATCACCAAGAATAGAAGTTCAACCTATGGTTGTAAAAAGGGAGAAACATTCAACAGTACATCCAACAAATGCATAATCCCCACTGGGTACAGGAATACTTATTTCAGACAAAAGAGATAGATCTGTATTCAACAAACACATAATCCCTAACCGACCAAACATTCATGTCAGGAGATACACTGGTTATAATTAAATCAAATAGACTGAAATAATTATTGAGAAGCGACAGCAGAGAAGAGAGCAGCCGGAACAAAAAGGATTACACATGAAAACATGACAAACCTTTCTTACTTGAAAACAATGTTATGACCCCCCATCCCCGGCCCCCCCAAAAAACCCCCCAAAACCCCCAAACAACAACAAAAACCACAAAAAAGCACACACAAAGAACCCAACCCAAACGCCCCCGTAAAAAAACAACAAATAAAACCAAAAAAAACTAACAGCACACAAACATTTCATCAACAACATTATGATGTTACGCCCCCAAATTACATTGTTCAAGTCGTATTCTTTATAACCAAAAACATTTTTTATTTAATGACAGGTTTATGATATAATATATAAAAGTGCAAAAGAGAGAGAGAGAGAGAGAGAGAGAGAGAGAGAGAGAGAGAGAGAAGAGAGAGAGAGAGAAGGAGAGAGAGAGAGAGAGAGAGAGAGAGAGAGAGAGAGAGAGAGAGAGAGAGAGAGAGAGAGAGAATGAATGAATAATCTTTGAATGAATAATCTTTATTTATCAAGGGTTACAGAGTAAGCATTCAATACTTTTCTTCATCCGGCCCTTGCCCTGATCAGGGAATAAAGCTAAGAACCCCCCTCCCTACCCCTACATACCAGCATCACCACCAACAGCAGTTCAAACCAATATTTTAAAAGAAGACAATGGGATACATTCAACAAAACGCGTCATCCTAAGTGGATACACTAATAACTATTTAAACAAACGTGTGTGCGTGTGTGTGTGTGTGTGTGTGTGTGTGTGTGTGTGTGTGTGTGTGTGTGTGTGTGTGTGTGTGTGTGTGTGTGTGTGTGTGTGTGTGTGTGTGTGTGTGTGTAAGCGGGAAAACAAGCAAAGTAGGCATAAAAGGGAAAAAACAGATTAAAAAAAAAACCCAAGAGAGAGAGAGAGAGAGAGAGAGAGGGCAAAACCACCAACATATAACGGGATGTTAATTTGTATAGCTGGCCTTTTTCTTTCTAATGCATCTTTAAACTTTGCTTCACTCCCAGTGTCTCTTTCTCTCTATGTTCAGTTTTGACCTCTGTTACATGAAAGTATTACCTTTGTTGAGAGAGAAAGGAGATTTTGACGTCACTAATCCTCCAGCTTGAGAGAGAGCAGAGCTACTTGAACCTCTGACCATGTTATTATTTTTTACTGTATTTCTTTCATTTATTCCATTATATCCAGGATGATGGAATAAGCACCCGTGTGCTTTTTTACATCCAGTCCCCGTGTGTATGCAGTTTTGTAAATCTTGTCATCTGTTCCCACCGGCACACAATGGCCTACTCTTACGAAAAGCGGAACACGAATTAACGTGTGCGCAAGGTGTTCTGCGTGCGTTCGCACACGGGGCCTCGGTTTAAAGTCTCATCCGAAAGAGTTTTGGGGAGAGTGGAGTCAGCACTGATGTTAACTCCAGGGGAAAAATCCTCTCGAACGGGAGTCGAACCCGGGTCGATAAATTGGGAGAGCTATGTTCTGACCACTAGGCTATCC
>JASPKP010000384.1:5000-7500 GCA_030674155.1 Stramonita haemastoma
ATGTTGCGATTTTACAATGGAATTGTCGATCTCTTTTGAGAAATTTACATTATCTTATTCAACATCTTTCACAAAATAAATATCATCTGTTACTTCTGCAGTCATTAAATGTAAGCAGAAGTAAACTTCCCAGACTACCAGGTTATTACTACCCACCTGTCTTTCAGTCTGAAGATGAAAAAGGAAAAATTAACACAGCTATATATATCCTCGAAAACTTAGATTATACTCATGTTCATCCACCTTACCAAACAGCAGGGAAAATCAATGCATGTGCAGCAAAAATTAAGTTTGATAAATATCTTATACTAAATGTGATATCTGTCTACTTGCCAAAAGGTCCAGATAATGAGAACATGGAATGGTTACGTTTGTTGCAAGACCAGAATGAAAAATGGCTAGTGGGTGGCGACTTTAATGCCCACTCACCATTCTGGGATAGGGATTGTACAATAAATATAAATAATCGTTTTGTTGAAAATATTGTGGATTCTTCCTTATGTTTATTAAATGATGGTAGTATAACACGAATCCCTGATTCTGCAAACCACAGAGCATCTGCTATTGACCTGTCTCTAATTTCTCCCATAATTGCTCTTAGCTGTGAATGGAAAACTATTAAAGATACTTTAGGGAGCGATCACTTACCAATTGAAATTACAATAAATGACAGGGTGATCAATTGCAATTTGGCAAAGGATAAAGTTCCAAAATTCAATTATAATACTGCTAATTGGAATATGTTTCATAGTATTCTCTCTATGTGTAATATTGATGAATTTTTAGCTAGTAACGTAAACGAAGCATATACCAAATTTGTAAAAACTGTTCTAAATGCAGCAGATAAGTCCATCTCAAAATGTAGTTCACTAAAGTCAAATAAGCACTTGGGTAATATTTGGTGGAATGAATCGTGTGAAAAAGCAAGGCAAAACAAAAAGAAAGCATTTAATCTCTATCTTAAAGATAGGAACAACGTTACGAAAATGATGGAAATGAAAAGGGCAAAAAATTATTGTAACAAAGTAATAGCACAGGCTAAGCTTCAGTATTGGTCATCTTTTTGTAAAGAAGGCATATTATGTTCAAAAGATCAGCATAAAGTTTGGAAGAAATTGAAAGAGATGAAACAGGGTGTAAATTTACCAGATTATCCCATAAAATTAGACAAAGAATTCCCAACACAATTTGAAAAGGCTGAAGCTTTTGCAGAAATGTTTTCTGAGACGAGTTGTTCAGAAGGGTTATCTGAAAAAGACAGAATCTATAGAGAAAATGAAGCTAGACTAGGAAATTACAGGGATCCTCCAGAGGATAAA
The DNA here is from genome assembly GCA_030674155.1 of Stramonita haemastoma. Taxonomy (NCBI): domain Eukaryota; kingdom Metazoa; phylum Mollusca; class Gastropoda; order Neogastropoda; family Muricidae; genus Stramonita; species Stramonita haemastoma. The sequence continues at coordinate 6,320 of JASPKP010000384.1, forward strand.
GAACACTATACAAATGCTCCTATCACTTTTCAAGAACTAAAGGATGCCATTTCTACTCTTAGCTCCAAGAAGTCTTCTGTAGGTCTTGCTGCTATTTCAAATGAAATGATAAAAACACTTGCCTGAAAATTTTGTTAGATTTCTTCATAAATATTTTCAAAAATGTTGGTCAGAGGGAACAATGCCTTCCTTATGGAAACAGTCTATAGTTGTTCCTATTTGTAAACCAGGTAAACAAAAATCAGATATAAACAGCTATAGGCCTATCTCACTGACTTCCCATGTTGGAAAATTGATGGAAAAAATAATATTGAACAGGCTTATTCATTACTGTGAAAAAAGGAACATCATCCCCGTAGCCCAAGCGGGTTTTAGAAAAAAATAGATCAACCACAGATCATCTGATAAAACTTACCACCCATGTAAAACATCAATTTGCTAGAAGAAAAAATGTTCTTTCTACTTTCTTTGATATCAGGAAAGCGTATGATCAGGTATGGCACTTACGATTGCTTCATAAAATTAAACAGATAGGTCTGTCTGGATGCATGTATAATTATCTTAAAACTTTTTTAAGTAATAGATCTATTCAAACAAAAATTGGAAATACTTACTCTAATCCAAGATTCATAGATATGGGGATACCCCAGGGAGCAGTAGTGGCACCTATGCTCTTTAATATCTTAACATATGACCTTCCCAATACAGTATCCAATAAAATTGAATTGGTACAATTTGCAGACGATCTGTGCATTTGGATGAAAGTTACTATGAAAAGGCATACTCCAGTAAGATCTCTTAATTACATTAGAAAGGTTTATCAAAATGAGTTAAATAAAATAAATGAATTTATGACAGAAAATGGATTAATGCTATCTCCAGACAAATCACATATGATGCTTTTTAACTCTGGCTACGATCCGCAGACACTACCCGCCTTTAAGATAGGAGATTCTGTGTTAGAATACAAAGAAAAGATAAAATTTCTAGGGGTAATTCTGACCACAAAACTTACGTGGAATAATCACATTGAGTATGTCCTGACTAAAGCTAGAAAAAGTCTTAATTTCATCAAAATTGTGAGCAAGCAGCATTGGGGCCAAGATTCATCATCTCTCATTCATTTAGCTACAGCTCTTGTTCGTTCTAGATTAACTTATGCACAAGAAATTTATTTCTCT
>JASPKP010000384.1:12500-49344 GCA_030674155.1 Stramonita haemastoma
ATATGCATTGAAAAACATTTTCCTAGCGTTTAGGTCTAAGAAATGCTTTATTTTAGATAACTGGTGTACACATTTTGATACTTTTTTGCATAATGCAGAGATGTGGTACATCCAAGAAAGGTTATTGTCAATTGTAATTCCAAGAATTTTATGATGGTCCTACTTCATCAATTTTGTTGTTATTAATATAGATAGCCGTAGAATTGTTTGAAAGATTTTGTCGCTTTTGTCGAGTTGTTATAATTAAGTACTTAGTTTTTTTGGGATGAAGACTCATATGATTTAACTCTGACCATCGAAGCAGGCAGTGAATACTTTCTATGAAGAGCAGATGTAACTTCATTCAATTGAGAATGATAGGTATGGATAGTTGTATCATCTGCAAATAACTCGCACTGTGTGTTTAGAGATAAGGGTAAGTCATTTATATATATAGAAAAAAAGAATAGGCCCTAGAACAGATCCCTGGGGGACGCCATAGTTGTTGGATAGTACTGCCGATGTCTTACCTTTATCAGAAACGACTTGTTTTCTTTCAGAAAGAAATGATAACATGAGTTTGACAGTAACTAATCTGACAGACCATAGATTTTAAGTTTTTTAGTAACAGAGTGTGGTCAATCACATCGAACGCCTTAGCAAAGTCTACTATAATAACTCCGGTGATTTTGTTATTATTGATATTAGTAAGCCATTGATCAACTAAGCTTGTTAAAGCAGTTTGGCAGGAATGGTTAGCTCTGAAACCAGATTGATTAGGATGCAACAAATTATATCGGTTTAAGTGATGGAGAATATGTTTATTGATGTGATTCTCTAAAGGTTTTGATAATAATGGATAGAATAGAGATTGGTCTATAATTGTAGGGATCTGAACGGTCACCAGATTTAAAAGATAGGTATAACTTTGGCAGTTTTAAAAGCTTTAGGAATGGTGTTAGCAGAAATGCATAAATCATAAATGTATGTAAGAGATTCTGCGATAACGGGGGCAGCTATTTTTAGAATTTTACCATCAATGCCATCAAGACCTTTCGTATTTGTCTGTTTCAAATGAGTAAGGAATTGCAAACATCATTAATACACATAAGAGGGATATCTAAAATTTGATAAAATGTTTTTAGATCTACAGTAATGTTTTAATGTTTCGAGCTTGTTAAGATGTGATCTGTCTATTGGTACTGTAGAGAGGAAATATTGCAGAAATGGGCATTAATATCGTCAAGGATATATCTTTGAGCGATGAGCTTTGAGATGTTACATTTTTATTTGTCAAATAAGTTAATTGCTTTCCAAACAGATTTATTGTCTGACTTTAGAGTTATACTAGCTGTTGGAAGTACTTTTTTTTTACTTAAGCGTTTCATATTGTTTACTATATTTCGCTGTTCTTTATATTCTTCCCTGGTTCCTGTAACTGAAAGCTGATTTCTTAATTTTATGGCATTTTTATAACTCCTCAGTTATCCATGGTACTTTTGGATTGCTCTTGACACGCTTACTTTTAATGGTGCATGCGCATTGTAGATATTGAGAAAGCTGTGGTACCATACCTCAAACGCTTCATCAGGGCTCGTAAACTGATAGACCAAAGATAAAGAAGAATTAAGTAAATCTAATAAAAATGCATTTTTGTCAAAAGAAGATAAGCATCTATATTTAATAATCTTATGACTGTTCATAGGAATCTTTATACCTTTTTTTGACCATGTTAAGCATACTGGAAGGTGGTCACTGCATCCAAAGGCAGAGGCGACATACTTCTATTATATGATTTGGTGAAGTTGAATAAATGTGGTCAATCAGAGTTTTGGATGTGTCAGTGATTCTTGTAGGTTTATCAATTAACTGTGTCAGATGAAAAGAGTCATAAGTTTGTATCCAATTGTGGTTTTTTTAACAAATCTATATTAAAGTCACCTAATAGGATAATTTCCTCTGAGAGTAATGAAGCTTCCTCCATCATTAAAGTGAATTTGTCATGCCAGTCTATAAGTTCTTTTGGAATTTCTATAAATAAAACCGACAAGGATTGGTTTTCGTTTTTTTCAAGGCTATCTGAATCCAAACTGATTCTAAACAATAATTTTCAAGTGATTCAACTCGTTTGTAGCGGATGTTTTCGTGTAAATAAATAAGAAAGCCCGTTTCCTTTCGTTGGAGAGGATCTTTGCGATCTTTGCGAGAGAGAGTAGAGAGAGAGAGAGGGGAGAGAGAGAGAGAGAGAGAGAGAGAGAGAGAGAGAGAGAGAGAGAGAGAGAGAGAGAGAGAGAGAGAGAGAGAGAGAGAGAGAGAGAGAGAGAGAGAGAGAGAGAGAGAGAGAGAGGGAGGGTCCGACCGAATCTACACAGATCGGCCATTTTTCACTCAAAGTCTCGTTTTTCTTTATTCATCGATTCCGTTATTTCTCTTTCCGATCGACTCATAACAGATATCATCGTAAAGCCCATTCTCTTTTCTATCTTCTGACATTAATTTGATCCCCGACATATGAAAAACAACAGGAGCGACGGGGCTGTGAAGTCACCTACCCCCCCACCATTCTGGCAGCAGTCAGTCATTCAAGTCTTCTCTCTTACTTAGCTCTCTCTATTTCTTCTTCACTGTCAGTCTCCGTTTTTCTTTTTTTGATCGATTCCGTTTTTTTATTATCCGATCGGCTTATAAAATATATCATTGTAAAGCTTGTTCTTTTTTCTATCTTCTGACAAAGAAGCGATCTACATCATGTGAGAAACACCGAAGCGACAGAGCGAGAAAGAGAGGAGGGGTCGACAGATCGGCCATTTTTTACCGTCAGTCTCGTTTTTCTTTATTCATCGACTCCGTTATTTATTATCCGATCTACTCGTAACAGATATCATGTTAAAGCCCATTCTTTTGTCTATCTTCTGACAACCAAACAATCCCCGACATATGAAAAAAAAACAGGAGCGACGGGGCCGAGAAGTAGACAACCCCTCACTGAAGTCTGCTCTTTAACGTGTGCGTAAGATGTTCTGTGTGCCTTTGCACATGCAGCCTCGGTTTAAAGTCTCAGCCAAAAGAAGAGAGAGAGAGAGAGAGAGAGAGGAAGAGAGAGAGAGAGAGAGAGAGAGAGAGAGAGAGAGAGAGAGAGAGAGAGAGAGAGAGAGAGAGAGAGAGAGAGAGGAGCACCAACATATAACGGGAAGTTAATTTGTATAGCTGGTCTTTTTCTTATTATTCATCTTTTATAATGTGCCTTGCCCCCCCCCCCCCCCCCCCCCACTCTCTCTCTCTCTTAAAATGATCGAGATTAAAGTTGCTCTGCTCTCTCTCAAGCTGGAGGATTAGTGACGTCAAAATCTTCTTTCTCTCTCAACAAATGTAATACTTTCAAGTAACAGAGGTCAAAACTGAACATAGAGAGAAAGAGACACTGGGAGCTAAGCGAAATTAAAAGACTTCTTCTTCTTCTTCTTTTCGACTTCTCTCTGCTTTCAGACAGAAAGGGACAGCAAAACCACCAACATATAACGGGATGTAAATTTGTATAGCTGGTCTTTTTCTTTCTTGTACTTGTTTCGCTCACAGTGTCTCTCTCTTTCTCTCTCTGTTCAGTTTTGACCTCTGTTACTTGAAAGTATTACATATATTTGTTGAAAGCAGCTTTTGACGTCACTAATCCTCCAGCTTGAGAGAGAGCAGAGCGACTTGAACCTGCAGGACAATCTTAGAGAGAGAGAGAGAGAGAGTAGAGAGAGAGATGAGAGAGAGAGAGAGAGAGAGAGAGAGAGAGCATTCAACACGGAACTCTAAACACTGAACACATATTATTATTACTGCTTTAGATGGAGAAAGGTTGACTCAGACACAAGGCATATAACAGAATAACAGAATAAACCAATAACTGGATGAATGAATAAATACATGAATAAATAAATACATGAATAAATGAAAAAGATCTGTACCAACCTACAGCCCTTTCCTCCTCCACAGTAGAAAATAACAAACAGATTAGATCACGGAGCGCTGGCAGAATCGTCTTCACCAGCATATTCCGTACATGCCTGCATAGGTACATGTATACATTCCTGTAGCAGCAGCTGTATCTGCACATCTCCTCCTCCTTCTTCATCTTCTTCTTCTTCAGCTCCCTACTGTTCCCCCGTCGCCTTTGTTACAGTGAGCACTTTGCACAGTACAATGTTGGAATTGATGTCATGTGGACAACATATTGCCTGATCATGCGATTATGCTGGAGACAGTTTACAGTTGAGTAAGAAGCCCTGTTGGCATACTTGTGTATTTTTCTTGTTTTAGTTTGAATTGCTCAGTTCAGTTCAAGTCCTCTCCAATGCTCAATAATTGGATATGAGTTTGCAATTGGGCTTAGGACTGACAAGGGACAGATGAAAGTAGTGGAGGTAAAGTGGAGGTCTTTCGGATTTTTAAAAATTACTTTTTAAGGGGGTGGAGGTCATTTTTGTTGTTGTTGTTATTGTTTCTTTGTTCGTTTGTTCGTTTGATTTCTTGTATCACATGCAGAGACACTCAAAGAGGCTTACACACACACACACACACTACACACACACACACACACACACACAACACACACACACACACACACACACACACACACCACACACACACACACACACACACACACACACACACACACCACATACTCACACACACACACACTCAGACACAAACACACAGACATACACGCACACATATACACGCACACATACACGCACACGCACGTACACACACACACACACACACAACACACACACACACACACACACACACACACACACACACACACACACACACACACACATACAAACACACACACACATCACACACACACAGTCACTCCTCCTCTCTCACTCTCTCTCTCTCATCTCCTCCTCTCTCTCTCTCTCCTCTCTCTCTCTCTCTCATCTCTCTCTCTCTCCTCTCTCTCTCTCTTTGATACTTGGTGTGGTTTGCTCTTGGTAATTGGATCATTATAATCGTTCTTGTTTTTAGTTGAAGCTGTCTTTTTATCTTGATGTTATCCCTGAAAGGGGCGGGGACTGGATGTAAAAAAGCACATGAGTGCTTATCTATTATCCTCGAATAAAAGAATTTTGCCTTGCCTTGCCTTGCCTTGCCTTGCCTTCCTTCTCTCTCTCTCTCTCTCTCTCTCTCTCTCTCTCTCTCTCTCTCTCTCTCACTCTCTCTCTCTCTCTCTCTCTCTCTCTCTCTCTCTCTCTCTCTCTCTCTCTCTCTCTCTCTGGGTGGGAACAAATGACATTTGCAAAAACTACATACACACGGGGACTGGATGAAAAAAAGCACAAGAGTGCGTATTCCATTATCCTCGATTTAAGAGAATAAATCAGTCAAAAAATCTCTCTCTCTCTCTCTCTCTCTCTCTCTCTCTCTCTCTCTCCTCTCTCTCTCTCTCTCTCTCTCTCTCTCTCTCTCTCTCTCTCTCTCTCTCTCCTCTCTCTCTCTCTCTCTCTCTTCTCTCTCTCTCTCTCTCACACACACACACACACACACACACACACACACACACACACACACACACACACACACACACACACACACACACACACATTCCCTCAATGAAAAAAAAACCCAACCTTTTATAGAGGAGAACGAACAAAAGAGAAAACAAAAAACCCTACCCCCGCCCCTCATCCCCCTTTTCAAAATCCCCACTTTTCTCTTCACAAAGTTTCCAGTGGCATGAAAAAGAAGAAGAAGAGAAGAAGAAGAAGAAGAAGAAGAAAGAAGAAGAAGAAGTAGAAGAAGAAGAAGAAGAAGAAGAAGAAGAAGAAGAGAAGAAAAAAATACAAGGGAGAGAAAAGCGTGTTTCAAACACACACAACATATTCCACTTCCTTTTCTGATGATTCCTCTTTCTTTTCCTTATTCCGATGTACACGAACACGGAACAGACCACTGGGCCTACAAGGTAACAACAGAGTAGATCAGGGAGAAGAGAAAAACCAGACCCCCTCCTTCCTTCCCTCCCTCCCTGCCCGCCCTCTCTCCTCCCTATTAGCAATAGTGGTACTTGACAAGTACAACAGCACAGTTGGGGCGGGGTGGGGGGGGGGGGGGGGAGGGGGGACTTCTGTGTGTGCGTGTCTGTGTATGTGTGTGTGTGCGCGCGCAGGCGCAGACACATCTATCTGTCTGTCTGTGTGTCCCGGCACTTTGAATCTGCTTGCACTCTCTCTATTCAGTTCAGTTTCTTCGAGTCCCCTCTCCCCATGTTTTTATTGTTCTTGAGGGATTGAATCATTTATTTGATTTAACTGGTAATTAATCGGTATATCTTTTCTTCTTCTTCATCTACATCTCATCATCATCATTTTTCTTCTCTTCTCTTCTTCTTCTTCTTCTTTCTTCTTTCTTTTCTTCTTCTTCTTTTCTTCTTCTTCTTCTTCTTCTTCTTCTTCTTCTTCTTCTTCTTCTTCTTCTTTTCTTCTTCTTTCTTCTTCTTCTTCTTGTTTTGGGGGACGGGATAGCATAATGGTCAGAACATCCCACTCGCAATTTGACGATATTTACAAAACTGCATACACACGGGTTTGGATGAAAAAAAGCACATGAGTGCTAATTCCATTATCCTCGAAATAAAAGAGTAAATAAATAAAGAAATGTTCTTTCCACACGGCTTCACTCTCAATGTCAATTAATATGTACAACTTTTCTTCTTCCTTCTTCTTCTCTTCTTCTTCTTCTTCTTCTTCTTCTTCTTCTTCTTCTTCTTCTTCTTCTTCTTCTTCTTCTTCTTCTTCTTCTTCTTCTTCTTCTTTCATTCTTCTTTTTATTTCAAATTCGCTTCAATCTAAGTGTCTGTCTCAGTGATACTAAACAGAGAGAGACAGACAGACAGAAAGGGACAGCAAAGTCCCAAACCTATAACGGGATGTTAATTTGTATAGCTGGTCTTTTTCTTTCTTGTACTTGTTTCGCTCCCAGTCTCTCTCTCTCTCTCTCTCTCTCTCTCTCTCTTCTCTCTCTCTCTCTCTCTCTCTCTCTCTCTCTCTCTCTCTCTCTCTCCTCTCTCTCTCTCTCTCTCTCTCTCTCTCTCTCCTTCTCTTCTCTCTCTCTCTCTATTCAGTTTTGGCCTCTGTTACTTGAAAGTATTACAGTTGTTGAGACAGAAAGAAGATTTTGACGTCACTAATTCTCCAGCTTGAGAGAGCATTTATCTTTTAAGGGTGTCGGGACATTTCCTGTCACTATCTTAAACATCATGATGCCTTTGTTATATTTTACCGTTGGTGTAGGGGAAGAATATTTAACTGAGTGTAGTCCACTTCTAGCGAGGTTGTTTTCTTCAGAAGGACCAGTTTAAGACCACGTTTATACAGACTGAGTAACGGTTTCATGGTATTTGCACTGGCAGAATCCCACAGGGTTGCTGCATAGTCTATTGAGGATTGTATATAAGCTTGAAAGAACAGTTTTCCTTGAATGGAAGTCGAGAAAGTGTTTAACTTTAGTCAACTGGTGAACTTTTTGGGACAAGTACTTGCAGAGATGAGATATGTGGTAGAACCAGCTGAGATTTTCATCGATTGTCAGAGAGAGACACGGAGAGAGAGAGAGAGAGAGTGAGAGAGAGAGAGGAGAGAGAGAGAGAGAGAGAGAGAGAGAGAGAGAGAGAGAGAGAGAGAGAAGAGAGAGAGAGAGAGAGAGAGAGAGAGAGATTTGATTTGATTTGATTTGATTTGATTTGATGTATTCTTTTATATGGCGGATAATGGAATAAGCACTCTTGTGCTTTTTTACATCTAGTCCTCGTGTGTATGCAGTTTTGTAAATGTCATCTGTTCCCATCGGCACACGATGGCCTACTCTTACGAAAAGCGGAACAGGATTTAACGTGTACACAAGATATTATGCGTACGTTCGCACACGGGGCCTCGGTTTAAAGTCTCATCCAAAGGACTTTTCGGGAGAGTGGAGTCAGCATTGATGTTAACTCCAGGGGAAAAATCTCCTCCACAGGAATCGAACCCGGGTCGTCAAATTGCCAGCACAATGTTCTGACCACTAGACTATCCGTACCCCAGAGAGAGAGAGAGAGAGAGAGAGAAGAGAGAGAGAGAGAGAGAGAGAGAGAGAGAGAGAGAGAGAGAGAGAGAGAGAGAGGAGAGAGAGAGAGGACAGAGAGAGAGACAGAGAGAGAGAGATAGAGGAACATATAGAAAAAAAGACAGGATAAGGAAAGAAAGACCAAAGTGAAAGAATGATCGAAAGAAAGAAAGAGAGAAAGAAAGAAACAAAGAAAAATAGACAGACAGACAGACCAGACAGTCAGAAAGGCAGACAGACAGACAGAAAGAAAAAAAGATAGATAGAAAGAAAGAATGGAAGAAATAAAAAAAGAAAGAAAGAAAGAAAGAAAGGAAGAAAGAAAGAAAAGAAAGAAAGAAAGAAAGAAAGAAAGAAAGAAAGAAAGAAAGATGAAAGAAAGAAAGAAAGAAAGAAAAGAAGAAAGAAAGAAAGAAAGAAAGAAAGAAAAAGAAACTGTGGAAGGAAAAAACCTGCATCAACTGGAAAGCTTGGCAAAGCTGGAACCTGCACCCCCACCTCAAGAGCCCAGCACTTTAACCACTGAGCCCCAGTAGAGACCATAACACACAGGCCACAGATGACAAGTCGTGTGGTGTTATCTAGCACAAGGTCTGCTCATATCTTCCTGGCGACAGCACAGCATTATACTGATCAGTGAAAAACAACTGATATACTTTATCGTTATTCCATTGTTAATGTTATCTTCCGTGACTCTCATATCGTTTAGGACTTGTTTTTTTTAGGCCAACAACAAAAGGGGGCGTATATATACATTCACACACACAGGCCTATATACACACTCAGACCAAGAGAACAGACATATAAACACACAATACGTAGCATACATTGCAGACAAGCACACATAATGATGCACATAGTCATACACACACAGAAAAAACATATACACACGCACACATGTGCACGCGTACTTGTTCTACTTGGCCTCTCTCTGTCTCTCTCTGTCTCTGTTTCTGTCTCTGTCTGTCTGTCTGTGTCTGTCTGTCTGTCTGTCTGTCTGTCTGTCTGTCTGTCTGTCTGTCTGTCTGTCTGTCTGTCTGTCTGTCTGTCTGTCTTCTCTCTCTCTCTCTCTCTCTCTCTCTCTCTCTCTCTCTTTTCTCTCTCCTCTCTCTCTCTCTCTCTCTCTCTCTCTCTCTCACATCTCTCTCTCTCTCTCTCTCTCTCTCTCTTTCTCGCTCCGATGCGTCGTGAGTTGTGTGTGTGTGTGTGTGTGTGTGTGTGTGTGTGTGTGTGTGTGTACGTGTGCGTGTGGTGTGTTAAGGGTATTTATGTTGTTTTTTTGCTAGTGGTGTTCTTTTTGCCTTGCTTGTTTTTGCTTCGTGTTTACACCGTCAACACTAGCATGTTTTTAAGCAGGCGACACCACAACACAACATTTACACAACACGCACCTGCAACACACACACCACCCACACACAACACACACACACACACACACACACACACACGACACCCACACACACCACCACACAACACACACACACAACACACACACACAAAACACACACACACACACACCACACACAGACACACACACACACACACACACACACACACCACACACACACACATACAACAGCACACACCACACACACCACACACACACACACACACACACACAAAACACAACACACACACACACACACCACACACACACCACACACGACACACGCGCGCACACACGATACAACACACACACACACACACACACACACACACACACACGCACGACAACACACGCCACACACACACACACACACACAACCACACACAACACACACACACCACACACCACACACCACCACACACACACACAACACACACACACAACACACACACACACACACACAACACACCACACACACCACACACACACCCCACACACATGGAATGTATTATTTTTCATATGAATGTTGTGGCTTATAGATTTGTAATGCCTTGTGTTTCATTGCCCTGAATATTAGATATTCACTCATCTTCATCAGTATATAATATAATATCTTTTAATGCATGAGTTTGATTTAATACTGGTTTGTATTCATAACCTGAAATGTTGTTTCGCTCCTATTTGATTTTTCTTTGATACAATATTCCTCTTTTTTTCTTTGTTTTCCTTTTCGGGATTTTTCTTTTCATTGTTTGACTTGGCCACATTGTGAGTTTCTAGGTTTCATTGATGATCATTCTTGTTTACAGAAGTGTTGTGTGGGTGTTTTGAAATACTTTGTTGACTGGTTTGTTTTGATCACGATGGAATTTGAAGATGACTTTTTGTTTCCTTTTTTCCATCCTCCACTTCCACACATGCTATCCTTGTCTTATCATTGGACAGGAATGATTTCGGTTCTTATTGAAATTTGATTTGAAATTGTATTTTACTGTTTAAATATAGAAATTCGAATTCTATTTAGTTTTTTGTGTTTAAGGGGTTTTTACTCACTCACTCACTCAGTCCCATGTCCCAAAGGACGTAGGGGGGACATGAGAGAAGACGCAATGGAGATCTTTTTCCATGCTTCACGATCCTGTGTGGCTAGTAGGAGGTGTTGCAGGGGTTGAGCGGTCCAGTCTTTGATGTTGTCAACCCATAATTTCTTTTGGCGGCCTCTTCTTCTCTTGCCCTCGACTGTTCCTTGCAGGATGGTTTTTGCTAGGGTGTTGTGTCTTGTGGTGTGACCAAACCACATCAGCTTTCTCCTCTTTATGGTGGAGAGCAAATGCTCTTGGGGGCCCACACACTTTTTGATTTCTTCTTTCACATAGTTATTGGTCTTGTGTTCTTTGTATGATATTTTGAGGAGTCTTCTGTGGCACTTGTTCTCGAATGCTTGGATTCTCCTCTCTAGCTCTGTTGTCAGAGTCCATGATTCACAGCCATATAGGAGGATAGATATCACGAGGGATTTGTAGAGGTGGCATTTGGTGCAGAAGCACACAACCACCACACACACACACACACACACCACACACACACACACACACACACACACACACACACACACACACACACACACACACACACACCACACACACACACACACACACACACACACATGGAATGTCTTATTTTTCATAGGAATATTTTGGCTTATAGATTTGTAATGCCTTCTGTATCATTGTTCTGAATATTTGCAATTTTCTCATCTTGATTAGTTTACATATTATCTATTGATTTATTGAACTTGATTTAAAACTGGTTTGTATTTATAACCTTCAATGTTGTTTCGCTCCTATTTGATATTTATTTTATACAATATTGCTCTTTTGTTTGTTGTTTAGCTTTTCGGAGTTTTTCTTGTCATTGTCAAGCTTGGCCACATTTTAAGCTAATAAGTTTCATTGATGATAATTATTGTTTACAGAAGTGTTTTCTGGGTGTTTTGAAATACTTTGTTGACTGGTTTGTTTTGATGACGATATAATTTGAAGATGCTCTCTCTCTCTCTCTCTCTCTCTCTCTCTCTCTCTCTCTCTCTCTCTCTCTCTCTCTCTCTCTCTCTCTCTCTCTCTCTCTCTCTCTCTCTCTCTCTCTCTCTCTCTCTCTCTCTCTCTCTCTCTCTTGGGGGACGGATAGCCTAGTGGTCAGAACATTGCGCTGGCAATTTGACGACTCGGGTTCAATTCCCGTCAGGGTGATTTTTCTCCTGGAGTTAACATCAGTGCTGACTCCACTCTCCCAGTCAGAATCTGACGTCAAAATCTTTCAACAAATGTAATACTTTCAAGTAACAGAGGTCAAAACTGAACATAGGAGAAAGAAGAGAGAGAGAGAGAGAGAAGGGAGAGAGAGAGAAGAGGAGAGGAGAGAGGAGAGAGAGAGGAGAGAGAGAGAGAGAGGAGAGAGAGAGAGAGAGGAGAGAGAGAGAGAGAGAGAGAGAGAGAGAGAGAGAGAGAGATGAGGAGAGGAGAGAGGAGAGAGAAGAGAGAGAGAGGAGAGAGAGAGACTGGGAGCGAAACAAGTACAAAAAAGAAAAAGACCAGCTATACAAATCAACATCCCTTATAGGTTGGGGGTTTTGCTGTCTCTTTCGGTCTCTGTCTCTCTCTTTGTAATATACATGAGACAGACATTGAAGAGGAAGCAAAGTCGAAACAAAAAGAAGCAGTACAGATAGAAAAGAAGGAAAGGAAGGAAAAGAAAGAAGAAGAAAAGGAAGAAAAGTTATTCGATTAATTAACACTGAGAGCGGAGCGCAGTCAAAACAAGAAAGAAGAATGTGAAGAAGAAATGATTTACAATAGAAGTACCAGTTAAATTAAAATAATAGAATCATTTGGCAAGAAAGAAAACACATGGGGCAAGAGCAGACTTGAAGAAAGTGAACTGAATAGAGAGTGAAGTGGAATCAAGTGCGACAGAGAAGACAGACAGATCAGACAGACAGACAGAAGACAGACAGATAGACAGATAGACAGACAGACAGAAAGACAGACAGATAGACAGACAGACAGACAGACAGACAGATAGACAGACAGACAGAGTCAGACAGACAGACGACAGACAGACAGACAGATTGTCTGTCGCGACGCACACACACACACCATACGACACAGCACACGCTCCGCACGCACACACACAGCACACGCACCACGACCACACACGCACGACACCACCACACACCACACCACACACACACACACACACACACAACACACACACACACACGCACACACACCACACACACAAACACACACACACACACACACCACACACACACACACACACACACACACACACACACACACACACGCCTGCACACACACACACACACACACACACACACACACACACACACACACACACACACACACACACACACACACACACACACACACACACACACACTCACACAAAGAAGGCAACACGGAAAATTAGGGAGCTGAAGAAAAAAAAAAAGACGTGTAGATAGACTTATACAGGTCTCTATATATGTATGTATGGATGGATGGATGGATGGATGGATGGATGGATGGATGGATGTGTGCATGGATGGATGGACGGATGGATGGATGGATGGATGGATGGATGGATGTGATGGATGGATGAATGTGTGTATGGATGGATGGATGGATGGATGGATGTGATGGATGGATGGATGGATGGATGGATGGATGGATGGATGGATGGATGGATGGATGGATGGATAGATGGATGTAGGAAGGACGATGGCAGGATGGTTAAGACGCTCGCCTGCCAATATGTTAATCGTGAGTTTCTGGGTTCGTACCCAGCCTCGCCCTTTCCTCCCAGTTTGACGAAAAAATCGAACTGAATGTCAAAGTCATTCGGATGAGACTTGAAACCGAGCCCCGTGTGCGAATGCACGCAGAACATCTTAGCGCACACGTTAAAACCCCGTTCCACCTTTCGGAAGAGTAGGCCATCGTGTGCCGGTAGGAGCGGATGACAAAATTATAACAAACCAGCATGCACACAGGTGTCGCGTTTAGACACCATTCCTGAGGAAAATTCAGGGAGTTGGAGTCCCAGAGCATCTCGGGGCTGTAGGTATATGGCAACGTTCTGGTGGCTCCTGCGACGGTACTGGAACCATTCGTATCGGTCAATGCCCTTCCAATGGATCAGTCCAGTGCCTGGAGAGGGGGGGTCTGCTGCATGGATAACAGCTTGCCCTCCATACATACTTGCCCAGGCTTTGCGCTCTAAACACTAGAGCGCAACTCCAAGTCTTCCGAGACTGATGACTGCCTACTACTACTACTATGTATGTTGTATGTATGTATGTATGTATGTATGTATGTATGTATGTAATGTATGTATGTATGTATGTATGTATGTATGTATGTATGTATGTATGTATGTATGTATGTATGTATGTATGTATGTATGTATGTATGTATGTATGTATGTATGTATGTACAGATTACGGTGGTGGTGGTGGTGGTGGTGATGGTGGTGGTGTTGGTGGTGGTGGTTGTGGTGCTGGTGGTGGTGGTGAAGATGATTCTGCTGACGGCGCTGCTGCTCCGTGGTCTGATCTGTTTTTTACTGAGGAGGAGGAGGAGGAGGAGGAGGGACGGGCTGTAGGTTGGTTCTACAGATCTTAGTCATTTATTCATGTATTTGTTTATTTATTTGTTTATTTATTCATTCATTCAATTCTTGATTTTTTCTGTCATTTTGTTATAAATATTACATTTCTTGATTCAGTTATCTATTTATTTATGCAGTAATTTATCTATTTAATGAATTATTGATTCGTTCATTCATTCATTTACTTATTCAAACAACAACAACAACAACAGCAACAACAACAACAGATCTAACACTCTCGCTCTCTCTATCCCAGCTCGCTCCTGGCTCCATACTAGTAACCAGGCTAGAATGGTCCGTTTGGCCAAGTCGGCATGTGCGTATTTCTTTATTTATGCATGTATTTATTTATGTATTTACTTATGTATTTGTTTATTAACTGCCTTATTCATTCATTTATTCATTTACTATTTATTTATTTATTTACTTATTCGTTCATTTATTCATGGATTGATTCATTCGTAGAATGAAGAGGAGAAATGTTTAGCATAGATCTAATATTTTCAGTGTGTGGGGAGAGAGAGAGAGAGAGAGAGAGAGGAGAGAGAGAGAGAGAGAGAGAGAGAGAGAGGAAGAGAGAGAGAGAGAGAGAGAGAGAGAGAGAGAGAGAGAGAGAGAGAGAGAGAGAGAGAGAGAGAGAGACAAGGCAAGGCAAGGCAAGGCAAGGCAAGGCAAGGCAAGGCAAAGTATTTTATTCGAGGATGATAGATAAGCACTCGTGTGCTTTTTTTCATCCAGTCCCCGCCCTTTTCAGGGATACATCAAGTTGAGAAAATACTAAACAATGAAACTTTACGCAGTACCAAACAACACACAAGAATAAGGACACTATATATGGTAAGGTAATAAAAATGCACTCGTTCAAAAGACAAAATCAGAAGTCACAATAAAAAGATTTTGACTATGGTAGAAAAGAAAAATGTTAATGGGTAAGGAGCAAACAAGAGAACAAGATGAAATAAACAACTGAAAACATCAATCCACCACCATCTGTCAAAAATTATACATGTAATATAAATCATACATTTGGATAAAAAAAAAAAAGGGGGGGGGGAATTTAACTAATATCCTTATTGGAGGGGGGGGGGAGAAATACTACCAATAAAAACTAAAAATAAAATAAAATAAAAATTAATAAGATAAAAAGAAAGAAGGAAAAAAAAAAGTTACGTAAAACATCCTAGATGTTTCAAAAAGAAGAGAGAGAGAGAGAGAGAGAGAGAGAGAGGAGAGAGAGAGAGAGAGAGAGAGAGAGAGAGAGAGAGAGAGAGAGAGAGAGAGAGAGAGAGAGAGAGAGAGAGAGGAGACAGAGAGAGAGAGAAGAGAATGAATGAATGAATGAATGAACATTTTGAATGAACATTTTTATTGAGGGAAAAGATTAAGCACAATGGTGGCTTGTTTTCATCCAGCCCTCTTTATAAAAAATAAAAATTTAAAAAAATAAAAAAGTGAATCAATCAACCAATCAATCCAAATGCATAATTCAAGTATAAAGCTATGAAAATCAAAATTTGGTGAATAAATCAACGAATCGTATGATTTGAGCATAAAGCTATAACATTTGAAAAGAGAGAGAGGGAGGGAGTGAGAGGAATAAGGTGCGGGCTGTTATTATCTTTTTCAGCTCCTGAAGAGGGTAAGAAGAAATGGACAAAGAAGAGAGAAAAATAGAATGGAGGGAAAGAGGGAGAGGAGGAGTAAGAGGAGGGGGAAGAGGAGAGAGAGAGGAAAAAAAAAAAAAAAGGATCAGGGAAACAATAAGAACTACAATTATGCAAGTTAGTACCTAATTATGTCAAGTGAGCAAAATCATAACATACCCAAGATTATACAAAGGTTTCATCATAAATCTGAAATATAATGTGCACCTAGACAGTTCAGTGAAATAGAAACGCTTTACATAATAGACAGACATAATGGTGGAGGGAAGAGAGAAAAAATTGGGGAAGGAGAAAAAAGAAGAATAGTAGAGAGAGAGAGAGAGAGAGAGAGAGAGAGAGAGAGAGAGAGAGAGAGAGAGAGAGAGAGGACAGACAGACAGACAGACAGACAGACAGACAGACAGACAGACAGACAGACAGATAGACAGACAGACAGACAGACAGACAACAGAAGGAAAATAATAGAATAGACAGGGAGACAGTAGAACAGGCAGAGAGATGGGCAGAAAGACAGAGAGACAAAAGACAACCCTGGAGCGAGAGGGGTGTAGAGAGGGGAGGGTGGGGGGAGGGAAAGAGAAGGAGGCAAGAATAAAGAGGGGACAAAAGTACTGGGTGGTGGTGGTTAAGAGTTGACATAATACTTACACATGATTGAAATTACATGATACTAGTTATTAATGGTGTTGCAAATTGAATCAATTTCATCAAGATAGTGATATGTTGTCCATAAGATGTACGTGATAGACTTTTTTAAAAACAGAAACACTGCAAGCTTTGTGAAGGTTGAGGGTTGATATCTCATTCCATAGTGTACCACCAGAATATGTGAGAGTGGATTTAAATAGGTCAATTCTTGGAAGTGGCACCATTATCTTATTGGCATGACGATTGACATTGATTGTGAATCTGTTTTGAAGCAAGGGGGGAGCTAAACCGGACATGATTTTATACATAAACACTGCCTTATTATGCTTAAGCTTGGATCTCAATGGAAGAATGTCAAGTGCTTTATAGTCAGAAATGGTTACTGATGAAGATTTTAAAAGAACAAGTTTTAGAGCTCGTCTATGGACACTGAAACAATGGCTTGAGAACATTTGCGCTAGCCGAATCCCAAATCGTTGAAGCATAACTCATATGGGATATAATATATGCATTGAAAAACATTTTCCTAGCGTTTAGGTCTAAGAAATGCTTTATTCTAGATAACTGGTGTACACATTTTGATACTTTTTTGCATAATGCAGAGATGTGGTACATCCAAGAAAGGTTATTGTCAATTGTAATTCCAAGAATTTTATGATGGTCTACTTCCTCAATTTTGTTGTTATTAATATAGATAGCCGTAGAATTGTTTGAAAGATGTTGTCGCTTTTGTCGAGTTGTTATAATTAAGTACTTAGTTTTTTGGGGATGAAGACTCATATGATTTAACTCTGACCATCGAAGCAGGCAGTGAATACTTTCTTGCAGAGCAGATGTAACTTCATTCAATTGAGAATGATTGGTATGGATAGTTGCATCATCTGCAAATAACTCGCATTGTGTGTTTAGAGATAAGGGTAGGTCATTTATATATATAGAAAAAAGAATCCTGGGGGACGCCATAGTTATTGGATAGTACTGCCGATGTTTTACCTTTATCAGAAACGACTTGTTTTCTTTCAGAAAGAAATGATAACATGAGTTTGACAGTACTATCTGACAGACCATAGATTTTAGGTTTATTTAGTAACACACAGAGAGAGAGAGAGAGAGAGGGGGGGGGGAGATCACTAACTAGTGACACACAAATCAAATTCAACATAGCTATAAAAATGAAATCTACACATTGTAGATAAAATACTCATAGTTTATATATATATTATAATGATCAATCTACGTGAAATAGCCAATGCATTCACAAAAATGAATAACTACACAATATATTTAAAAAACACATACTAACTAAACTTAAAACATTGAGATATTAAAACAACATTTATCAAACTCTATAATAGTTAACTTTCAAAATAAAATTGAAAACATGAGATATGAATACAACCTTCATCAAGATATATATATATATATATATATATATATATATATATATATATATATATATATATATATATATATATATATATATATATATATATATATATATATATACATTATATATATATACATATATATACATATACATACATATATATATATACATATACACACATATATATACATATGTATACATATATATATATATACACATACATACACACATACATATACATATACATACATATATATATACATACACACACACATACATATATACACACATACATATATATATATATATACATATATATATACATATATATATACATATATACATACATATACATATATATATATATATATATATATATATATATATATATATATATGTATATATATATATATATACATACACATACATATACATATACATACACATATACACATATACACACACATATACATATATATATATATATATATATATATATATATATATATATATCTATATATCTATATATATCCAACAGGATTAGTCTGGTTCAGCATTTTTGATGCATCAAGTGAAATTGAAGGCGAACTTTAAACATTGTCAATGATTGGTGCTGTTTAGTTGAATCGGGAAGGGAGTTCCACAGCACAGGGCCTGAGTATAGTAAACTAGACTTGAACAAGTCTATTCTTGGGATTGGGACACTTGGCTTTTCAGTATTTCTGGAACGATTCATTGGGAACTTATCTTTTAAGGATGTGGGGACATCACCTGCCATTATCTTAAACATCAGTATGCCTTTGTTATATTTCAGTCTTTGTTGTAGGGGGAGAATACCTAACTGAGTGTAATCCACTTCAAGTAAGGTTGTTTTCTTCAGAAGGATAAGTTTGAGAGCGCGTTTGTATAGGCTTAATAATGGTTTCATAGTGTTTGCACTGGCAGAATCCCAGAGGGTTGAAGCATAGTCTATTGAAGATTGTATATAAGCTTGAAAAAATAATTTTTTTGAATGGTAGTCAAGAAAGTGTTTAATTTTAGTTAACTGGTAGACTCTTTGGGACAAGTATTTGCATAGATGAGATATGTGGTAGAACCAGCTGAGTTTTCATCAATTGTTATTCCTAGAACTTTGTGATGAGAGGTTTGTTCGATTGCTTCCATTCTAATGTGGATTGGAAACTGTTTATGAGGTAGATTTTGTCGCTTTTGTCTGGTGGTGATCAGCATGCATTTTGTTTTTTGGGGGTGAATAGACATGTGGTTCAGTTCTGTCCATTTGACAAGATCATTACAGCTTTGTTGTAATGTAGTTGCAAGAGAGTCAATGTCTTTATGGCTCGTATGTATGGTTGTGTCATCAGCAAATAGTTCACATTTGGATGCAATATGAAGAGGAAGGTCATTTATGTATAATGAAAAGAGAATTGGTCCTAGTATTGATCCCTGTGGTATTCCATAATGAATGGGTTTTAGATTGGATGTGGATGTAGTTGTTGAGACACACTGTTGTCTGTTTTTAAGATAAGAAGCAAGTAGTTCTAGACTATTTGATGATAGATTATACAGGTCTAACTTTCTGATTAGAATTGTGTGGTCAATTGTATCAAATACTTTTTTGAAATCTACAAATAATACTCCACAAAATTTATTTTCATTAATGTTTGATGAGACTAGTCAGTGCAGTATGGCACGAGTGATTTTGTCTGAATCCTGACTGATTAGGGTGTAGTAGGTTGTTAGTGTCTATATGATGGACTAAGTGTTTATTTATATGTTTTTCCAGGGGTTTTGAAAGGAGGGATATAATGGAGATTGGCCTATAGTTTGAAGGATCTGGTGTTACCGGATTTGTAGATGGGGATCACTTTAGCAGTTTTGAAGGCATTGGGGAAATAGTTCTTTTCAAGACATTGGTTATATATATATGTTAGAGTCTCAGTGATAACTGGAGCTGACAGTTTTAGAATTCTGCTGTCTATTCCATCAAGGCCTCTTGTCCTGGATTGTTTGAGGTGAATCAGATAACTATAGACCTCAAAAATAGAAATAAATGGTATGTGGAGTTTTGAAGGAATAGGCTTTTCTTGGCAGTAGTGTTTTAGTGTGTTTAGGTTATTGGATTTTGAATCATCATTGCTAACAACGTTAGTAGAAACGTTTATGAAGTGATTGTTGAGTTGTTCAGCAGTAACATCTTTGATTACATTTGATTTGGAAGATGATTGTTTGTTTGTTATTTGATTTATGGCCTTCCAAATAATTTTTGAGTTTTGTTTTGAAGATAGTAAATCTTGGAAATATTTCTTTTTTTCTCGACGTTTCTGTGAGTTTATGGCGTTTCGTAATCTTTTGACTCTTCATGATAATTATGCTTTTTTAAGAGATCTCTAAGATAGCATGCCTCCTCTAGTTCTTTTGTAAGCCAAGGCGGTTTGGGGGCATGTTTGACCCTTCTGGTTTTTAGTGGAGCATGTTTATTGTAAATTTCAGTGAAAGTTTTTATCCAAAAATCGATAGCCAAGTCTGGATCAGTAATGTTGAATGTTTCTGAGAGCATAGAGTTACTTATTTCGAGAAGGAAAAGCTGTTCATTGAATTTTGCAAAAGAACGATATGTTAAGGTTTTATGGCCAGGTTTGGGAATTTTTGTTCCTTTTTTTGACCAAGTAGTACAGACAGGGTAGTGATCGCTGCAGTTATAGACAGGGACACATGTTTCTATGATGTTTTTAGGATTTGATACGTAGATGTGGTCAATTATTGTGCTTGAATTTGGCGTAACTCTCGTGGGTAAACTAACTAGTTGGTGAAGGTTGAATGAATTAGTAATTTGCATCCATGCATTATTTACTTTTGTTACATCGATATTAAAATCACCTAGGAGTATCACTTCCCTGGATTCGAGAGAGAGAGAGAGAGAGAGAGAGAGAGAGAGAGAGAGAGAGAGAGAGGAGAGAGAGAGAGAGAGAGAGAGAGAGAGAGGAGAGAGAGAGAGAGAGAGAGAGATGAGAGAGAGAGGAGAGAGGAGAGTAGGAGAGAGAGAGACATGATGAGAGAGAGAGAGGAAAGAGAGAGAGAGAGGGAGAGGAGAGACAGAGAGACAGAGAGAGACAGATGGAGAGAGACACAGAGAGAGAGAGAAAGAGAGAGAGAGAGACATATGGAGAGAGAGAGACAGACAGACAGACAGACAGACAGACAGACAGACAGAGACAGAGAGAGAGAGAGAGAGAGAGAGAGAGAGAGAGATAGACAGACAGACAGACAGATGGGAGAGGAGAGAGAGAGGAGAGAGAGAGAGGAGAGAGAGAGAGAGAGAGAGAGAGAGAGAGAGAGAGAGAGAGAGAGAGAGAGAGAGATTTTTTCATATTGATTTATTTGATTTATTATTTTATATCGAGGATAATGGAATAAGCACTCTTGTGCTTTTAGATCCAATCCCCGTGTGTATGCAGTTTTGTAAATATTGTCATCTGTTCCCACCGGCACACGATATCCTACTCTTACGAAAAGCGGAACAGGATTTAAGGTGTGCGCAAGATGTTCTGCGCGTCACCACTGCACAAAGACAGCATCACTCAATTTGTTTTTCTCCCCCCCCCCTCTCTCTCTCTCTCTGTCTCTCTCTGTCTCTCTCTCTCTCTCTCTCTCTCTCTCTCTCTCTCTCTCTCTCTCCTCTCTCTCTCTCTCTCTCTCTCTCTCTCTCTCTCTCTCTCTCTCATCCCCTACCCCCAATCAAGTACTTATACTCCCCTCCTTATTAGTAAACTTTCAACATATTTTCATTTTCCCCATTCACCAAATAGGCAAACCTTACAACACATTATTAATTCTCATCAAAGTACCTATAATAGATGCATCCAAGACATAATACCTGGCCCTCCAAGGATGGCTTACGAATTTGCCACCTAAACATAAACCATGCAATTAACAAAATTGAAGATATATCAACACTCATCACAAATCAAGGTAAACCATTTCACATACTAGGGCTTTCTGAGTCAAGGCTCTCAGAACATATAATGGACACTGACATACACATACCAGGTTATGAAATCTTGCGAAAAGATCCACATAAGCCAAAAGAAACGGGTGTGTTAGTATATATTAGTGAATCTGTAACATTCAAACGTCTCCCTGACCTAGAACGTCATGAAATAGAATCTATCTGGATTGAAGTTTCAGTGAAAGGTACACAGCCTGTTGTAATAGGGTTCTGTTACAGGAATCCAACAGAAAGAACAAATTGGATAGACAAATTCGACTCCATGATGAATGAAGTCCTACTTGAATGTCAGGAACTAATCTTACTGGGTGACTTCAATATTGACCTTACTAAAGTACATAATCAATGGACCCAAGTTACGAATTCCTTCAATCTTCACCAATTAGTTAAATCTCCCACGAGAGTCACATCAAATTCAAGCACACTAATTGACCATATCTATGTATCAAACCCCGAAAACATCATAGAAACATGTGTCCCTGTCTATAACTGCAGCGACCACTACCCAGTCTGTGCCACTTGGTCAAAAAAAGGAACAAAAATTCCCAAACCTGGCCATAAAACTATAACCTATCGTTCTTTTGCAAAGTTTAATGAACAACATTTTCTCCTAGAACTATGTAACTCCACGCTGTCGGAAACATTCAACATTGCTGATCCAGACTTAGCTATTGAGTTCTGGTTAAAGACATTCACTGAAATCTATAACAAACATGCCCCACTAAAAACCATTAGAATCAAACACGTCCCCAAACCACCTTGGCTCACAAAGGAACTAGAGGAAGCATGTTATCTAAGAGATTTTCTAAAAGAACACAAATATTATGAGGAGTCCAAAAAATTAAGAAACGCCATAATCTCACAAAAACGGCGTGAAAAAAAGAAATATTTTCAAGACTTACTATCTTCCAAACAAAATTCAAAGACTGTATGGCGAGCAATAAATCAAATAACAAACAATCAATCATCTTCCAAATCAAATATAATCAAAGACATCTCTGCTGAAAAACTTAACAACCACTTCATCAATGTTTCTTCTAACGTAATTAGCAATGATAACTCAGATTCCAATGACCTCAATAAATTAAAACAATACTGCCAAGAAAAGCATATACCTTCAAAACTTCACTTACCATTCATGTCTGTGTCAGAGGTCTATAACCATCTGACTCACCTCAAACAATCCAGAACGCGTGGTCTTGATGGAATAGACAGCAAAATATTAGAATTATCAGCTCCAGTTATCACAGACACCCTAACATATATATACAACCTTTGCCTTGATAAGAACTACTTCCCCAACGCCTTCAAATGTGCTAAAGTGATCCCCATCTACAAGTCAGGTGATACTTCAGATCCTTCAAACTATAGACCAATCTCTATTATACCTATCCTTTCAAAACCCCTGAAAAACATATGAATAAACACTTAGTCCATCATATAGAAACCAATAACTTACTCCATCCTAATCAGTCTGGATTTAGACAAAAGCACTCGTGCCATACAGCACTAACCAGTCTTGTTGACAACTGGTTATCAAACATTAATGACAATAAATTTTGTGGAGTATTATTTGTTGATTTCAAAAAAGCATTTGATACAATTGACCATAAACTTCTCCTTAAAAAGCTAGAACTGTATAACATTTCTACAAAAACCCTAGGACTACTAGATTCCTATCTTACAAACAGGCAACAGTGTGTTTCAATAACTACATCAACATCCAAACTAAAAACCATTCATTATGGAATACCACAGGGATCCATATTGGGACCAATTCTCTTCTCATTATACATAAATGACCTTCCTCTACATATCAATTCCAAATGTGAACTATTTGCTGATGACACCACCATACATACGAGCCATAACAACATTGATAATCTTGCAACCTTACTTCAAAAAAGCGCTGACGAACTTGTCAAATGGACAGAACAAAACCACATGTCTATCCATCCCAAAAAAACAAAAGGCATGCTTATCACCACCAGACAAAAGCGACAAAATTTATCACATAAACTGTTTAAAATTTACATAAAAAAGGAAGCAATTGAACAAACCTCTCACCACAAAGTCCTAGGTGTGACAATCGATGAAAATCTCAGCTGGCTCTACCACATATCTCATCTATGCAAATATTTGTCCCAAAAAGTCTACCAGTTGACTAAAATCAAACATTTTCTTGACTTCCATTCAAGGAAACTGTTCTTCCAAGCTTATATACAATCCTCAATAGACTATGCAGCAACCCTGTGGGATTCTGCCAGTGCAAATACCATGAAACCGTTACTTAGTCTGTATAAACGTGGTCTTAAACTGGTCCTTTTGAAGAAAACAACCTTGCTAGAAGTAGACTATACACAGTTAAATATTCTCCCCCTACACCAACGACTAAAATATAACAAAGGCATCATGATGTTTAAGATAATGACAGGAAATGTCCCCACATCCTTAAAAGATAAATTCCCAATAATTCATTCCAGAAGTATGGAAAAGCCAGATGTCCCAATCCCAAGAATAGACCTGTTTAAATCTAGTTTACTATACTCAGGCCCTACACTGTGGAACTCCCTTCCTGATTCAATTAAACAGCACCAATCATTAACAACCTTCAAAAATTACCTTCTAAACCACTTGATGCATTAAAAACAACAAACCACACTCCCCCCCCTCCCCCCTCTCTACCACTGTGTGTGTGCATGGGTGTGGATGTGTGTATGTGTGTAATTCTTATCTGTATGTCTGTATGTCTGTGTGTGAGAGTATGTGAGTATGTGGAAATCATTATCCAATTTCTAAAAATGTTTTGCTAATTCTATAATCATCTGGGATGGGTTTTTTTTATTATTATTATTATTTCTTTGTTGTTGTTGTTGTTGTTATTGTTGTTGTTTTTAAAAAAAAAATTTTAATTGTTTTATTATTATTATTATTTTATTTTTATTATTATTTTTTTAAAAATAGTATTCTCCCCCGCCCCCTTCAAATAAGAATAACATTTATTTTTCCCCCTTTTTTTATCCAAATGTATGATTTAAATGACTTGTATAACTTTAGACATATGGACGTAGACTGATGTTTCAGTTGTATATTATAATGTTCTCTTGCTGGCTCCTGCTGGCTCTTTGTTTATTAGCGGTTTTTGTTGTTGTTGTTGTTCTTGGTTTTTTTTTTTGGGGGGGGGGATTGTTTTGTTTTTTTTGTTTGTTTGTTTGGGTTTTTTTGGTTGTTTTGTTTGTTTGTTTGTTCTTTGTTTGTTTGTTTGTTTGTTTTGTTCTAGTTTGTTTTTTTGTTTTTTTCCCCCGTTTCTTTTCTTCTTCCTTAATAATCCAAATTATCTTATTGTGATTTTTGATTTTGTCTTCTGAAAGAATGCACCTTTCTCACCTTATTATATGTAGTGTACTGTCGCATTTCTCTTACCTTATTATATGTAGTGTACTTATTTCTGTATGTTGTTTGGTACTGCGTATAGTTTTATTGTTTAATATCTTTATTTTGATGTTATCCCTGAAAAGGGCGGGGACTGGATGTAAAAAAGCACATGTGTGCTTATCTATTATCCTCGAATAAAAGAATTTGTCTTGTCTTGTCTTGTCTTGTCTTGTCTCTCTCTCTCTCTCTGACTCACAAACTGCCTGTACAGAACTGAAAACACAAGCTTTTATATTTGTTTCAACAGAATTTTATTGATTATTATGGGAAAAATGCTCAGCACACATTATCCAAAATAGTAAGCAGCTATTGAATGCAAACAAAATATTACAGAAAAACGAAAACACTGCAAATCATTTTGGGGACTCCTTAAACAGGTATTTACATAAAACAGACCAGCCTCCATGGTGTACTAGTTAGCGCATTGAATTCCTGGCTGAAAGTTGGGGAAGGTCGTGGGTTTGAATCCTGTAAAAGCAAGTTTCTTTTTTCAGATGCTGAACAGTTTCTACCCAGAATGAGTTTGCTATGGGCTCTACCCAGAACGATTTTGCTATGGGCTCTACCCAGAATGAGTTTGCTATGGGCTCTACCCAGAATGAGTTTGCTATGGGCTCTACCCAGAACGAGTTTGCTATGCGCTCATTTGGAAGGTTGGGACAACACAGTTGAACATTATCCACTGTACAGGTGTAACTGTGAGAGTGTTGCCCACATGACCTGACTTCTACTGCAAGTGTCTTTATCTCTAGGGTTTGGTTGACACTCCATGCTATGACAGGAAGCGTAGAGTACAGCAGGTGGAGTTCTGCGTATGCTTGGTAAGAACAGATACCACTGAACACCCCTGAAGTGACCCAGCATCAGTGCAGGGCCCTTCTGGTTGGTGGCCTTATGGCAGCTTGACTCTGATCCACTCACTGTGGGTGTCTGGTCTTGAGGATACAACATGTCAAGCCTGGATGACTGAGCAGTGAGACTGGAATGAGCAGCATGGGAACAGCAGGACAGGTATGTCACAAACATGAGGCAGCAAAACAGTACCTTTTCTCTGATCAGCTTTGTAATAACTCTTTAATCAAAGGAGGGGTCCTTGAAAACAGTCAGCAACTACGCAGTACAAACCCTAGGACCACACACATAAATCACCTGAAGCAGCAGATCACAGCAAATCCTTGTCATGACTTGGATATTGGGAACTTTGGAAATTTGAATGGGTGGTATAGAGGTAACACACTGGCCTAGAAAGCAAAAAGTCAGGGTTTGAAATATGTGGTTGTTTAATCATCAGTTCTGCCCCAAAGCTTTTCCCATTCACTATACCGCGAGTGGCATTCTGGGTGCTAATTTTTCATTGAGATGGTAAACTGAGGTCTCATGTGTAACACGCATTTAATGTATGTAAAAGAACCCACAACAACAAGACATTTTTCCCTGGCAAAATCATGAAACACAAAGCCCACATGATGAAGAAACAAAATTCATACATATGCAGGCAGGACAAAAACAAGTGGGGATGCTCTTGTGGGGACATGCTCTCCTGTGGACAATGGCCCAAGTTTCACACACTAAACTCTGCTGTGACTGAAAACTACACACTCTGAACAGTAGACTGACACGTACCTGCCTACAAGACAAAACATGGTCTGGGAGCAACATGGACCATCAGCACTATATAGTATATGGCCAGGAATGGTAGTTTTGCTTTCTGATTACAGGCAATATTGAAACATCTGATTATGTATTATACAAGTAACAACAACTAGACACAAAGCAAACGAAACCTAAACCACCGCCATCACCAACAGCACTAACAACAACAACAGCAACAACAACAACAACAACAACAACAACGACAATGACAACAACAGCAACAACCTTTTGCAGGGGTAAGAGATGGGGTAGGGTCATGATATCAAAAGCATGCACTGCAGTAATGTCTCTGGAGCACACCAGATAAACACAAGGACATGGAAAAAACAGCCATCATCATCCTAAACTGTATCCTAGAAACCAGTGGCTTGACACTTTGCTCCTATATTAAGGACAGACGTCACTCTTCTGGTTTAGTGTTCACTATTTCATGTTGTCACCTTGTCTCTCACAGGGATCAAGGCCAAGTTGCATGGAGGCTACACTGTTTGTTTTATGTGATGTGTTGGTCCTGTGTGACGTAATCAGGATCAAAGGGTGACGTCCTAATCTGGACTACACGTGGAGTTCTGTTGGCCCATGTCTTCTGCCCCTGTTGCTGTGTGTAAAGGTCAAGGTAAGGTCAGTGACCACAGTGGGGTCTTCTTTTCTTCAGGTAAGTTCCCATCTGTTTCCCTGTCCTTCTCCTTTTCCTGTGTGCTGAGTCAGTCAGTGTGGTCAGCACCCAGTGCTTGATATTGTGAGCCTTTCTGAGGGGACAGTGCTGCTTGATATTGTGAGCCTTTCTGAGGGGACAGTGCTGTTTGATAATGTGAGCCTTTCTGAGGGGACAGTGCTGCTTGATATTGTGAGCCTTTCTGAGGGGACAGTGCTGTTTGATATTGTGAGCCTTTCTGAGGGGACAGTGCTGTTTGATATTGTGAGCCTTTCTGAGGGGACAGTGCTTTTTTGTTGATGCGTTATTGCATTTTATGTAGTTGTTGTGCTTGAATTAGGGTCTACTGTTTTTGCTGTTGTTGCTGTTATCTGTTTGTAAGATATCCCGAAAAAAAACAAACCTATCACTTCTTAAAACCCTGTGTTATATACATTTTGGATTATCAACAAATATATCCCAATATGTGTATATGGAATTAGAAGAAAAAAAAGTTGTTATGTTTTGTAATAAAGGACACAGCACTCTCCTTGTACATATTTACATTATATACAATTGTACATGCAGAGTTACTAAAGTCTTTGATATCAGTTCTTTATTTTGTATTGTTTCTATAGCTTTTGTTTTGCTTTACATTATACTGTACTATTATGGTTAAAAAATAAATCAATCATGCTCTTTTTAGTCATGGCATAATTATGTCTTTGAATGGCAGTTTGACTGATGATTTTTTTCCAGGGACAGCACTTTGCCTTGTATGCAGAGCTACCCAATCAGGAATAAAATGAAAACAAATAAACACACACTTTTGAAACCCTAATTTGAACATTTTAAGAGTAACTTTGAGTGATGTATTTGTCCAGGAAGAACTTTCTTGTTGCTATGGATTCTTCTATGTGCACTAGGTGTATGCTGCACAAGGGCCCTACGTTTATCTTATCTAAAAGACAAGTGCCAGACCATAGCTCCTATAAAGCCCAGTGAAGGGGGGAAATATGAGGCTTCAGAGGGGAATCGAACCCACAGTCTATCACTGTCAACAATGGCGCATTACCACTGGACCACTTCTCTATGATGTTTTATTTCTTGTTTTACATATAGCATATTGTAAGCTTGGTGTGAATTGAATTAATTAATTATGTTTACTCTTACCAAAGTGGACAAGTGCTCAAGAGTAGGGTTACTGGCAACTGTTTTACAAGAGTCAAGATCTCAAGATAGTTATTCCAGTCATCTCCCTGATTGCTTTGAGACTGTGCAGTCTTTCTATCAGACTGGTACAAAGGGGCCATTTCCACTTCCACTACAACCTCTGCATGTCTAGCAAATCAGCACACCCCTCTGATGTGTATCACAGCACATCCATTTTAAAGAAAATCTATATCACAACACTTAGATTGCACAAACCTCGAAACTTGTATGCATAAAATGTCCATTTTCTAGTGAAAAAGTTGATATCTATTGGAAAAAAAAAGAAAAAAAAGTTAGCTTGTCAATGATTACATAGCCACTACATCATAGAACTGTGAACTCCTGCTAAAGGAAAACCACACACAGGAGTGTAAGAGAGTGGAGATAGTTGATCTCCTAGCTCTGAGAGAAACTATGGGCTATGGAGAATGTGGCCTCTGTGGAGAGGCTTTACACTTTCTACAGGTCACCTCCTCCTCCTCCTCCTCTTACCCTCCTCTTCTCCTCCTCTTTCCCTCCTCCTCCTCCTCTTGCCCTCCTCTTCTCCTCCTCTTTCCCTCCTTCTCCTCCTATTTCCCTCCTTCTTCTCTTTCTCTCTTCTCTCCACTTTCTCCTTGTTATCCTCCTCAAAAAGATAATGGTTATACTTCACAAATTCTAATAAAGATATTTGCAGTGCAAATCAACCAGTCTTTCAAAATCTGTTCCCTGTCACAAGCAGACCTACAATCCACTGTCACAGTACAGCACTCTGAAAGTTGACGTAGACAAGCAAACTCATGCACTGCCTGGTTTTACTATCCAAAGAAAAACATAATTGTTATGGAACAATCAGATAAACATTGTGAATGAAATCAATCAAAATGCCCAAAAACAACCAAAGAAAACCACTTCATAAACCCAAACCAAAGCCGCCAGCCCACCAATCAACCAGCTCAAAGAAACACCAAAACCATAACACCAAAAACAACCCTCCTTTGTGAGCATGGGTCACCCTCCACAAGAAAGAAGTAGCTCAGGTTCTCAGAATGTCTCATTTCTGTTCATGTCCTAGTTCTATATATCCAGTGATTCAAAGATTCAAAATCACTATTTACAGGATGTAAAACCCTGTTCATGTTATACTTCTATATATCCAGAGGTTCAAAGATTCAAAATCACTATTTACAGGATGTAAAACCCTGTTCATGTCCTAGTCCTATATATCCAGTGATTCAAAGATTCAAAATCACTATTGACAGGGTGTAAAACACTGTTCATGTTATAGTTCTATATATTCAGTGTATCAAAGATTCAAGATCACTCTTTACAGGGTGTAAAACCCTGTTCATGTTATAGTTCTATATATGCAGTGATTCAAGGATTCAAGGTCACTATTTACAGGATGGAAAACCCTGCTTAATCAGGGTAATTTTTTCATTAAAAAAATGTTTTCAGCCAACCTGTCCACAAACATGTGAAGACAGTTAAAACTGTGCATCATTCTGTCAACAAACTGTCACAGCAAGGAAATATGCAGGATGTGAAATATAGTTTCTTATTTTCTAATTCCTCCAGAAAGATCTGCATTACATCAGTGAAGCAATAAGCAAAGACAAGCAGCTGAGACATTAGGTCTGGTAAGGGACAAACAAATTCCATCAAAATTATATATATATATATATATATATATATATATATATATATATATAAATATATATATATATATATAAGTAAAACACATAGCGAAAGTAAAACAACCAGCATATTATGGTTCCCCAATATTTCGGCTTTCGCCTTCCTCAGGGGGTGTTTATTACGATGACGTGATGGTATGACATCAATTTTGATTAACGTCATTGTGAAACTTTGTTTTGATAGTTTTACAAACTTTTGTTTTGACATACTTAAACGTCATACTGAGACATCAGACACACACAGCGAGAGAGAGAGAGAGAGAGAGAGAGAGAGAGAGAGAGAGAGAGAAGAGAGAGAGAGAGGAGAGAGAGAGAGAGAGAGAGAGAGAGAGAGAGAGAGAGAGCTTACATTGAACAATTATGGTCATAAAGTCAAGTTCACACACACACACACACACACACACACACACACACACACACACACACACACACACACACACACACAACAATCATGCACACACATGCATACACTCAGACACACAAGTGGAAGCACACAAACACGCGTACGCATGCACACATGCACACATGCACCCATCAACACACACACACACACACACACACACACACACACACACACACCACACACACACACACACACACACACACCATATTGCCCTGGAGTTAACATCAGCGCTAACTTCACTTTCCCCAAAAGTCTTACATGAGACTATAAACCAAGCTCCGTGTGCGAACCCACACAGAACATCTTGCGCACACGTTAAAGCTTGTTTCGCTTTTCACAAGAGTAGACCATTGTTGTCGGTGGGAACAGGTGGCAAGATTTACAAAGCTACATACACACGAGGACCGGATGTAAAATAGCACACGAGTGCCCATTCCATTGTTCTCGATATACAAGAATAAATAAATAAATAAACACACACACACACACACACACACACACACACACACACACACACACACACACACACAGATTGTTCAAGTCAAGTTGCCAGGTGGTAGATAGTGGCCACGGACAGGAACAGGATGGGAAGCTCAACTGTCACGTGTGTTGAGGCCTTTAGGGGCATCAGTCTGCAACTTGTGTCTCCAGAAACGTTCTCGGCGGAGTCTGGCCTCGTGCGTCTGCCCGTTCACCCGTTCGATCACCTGGCACTTCACGTTGTTGAGAGAGTGTCCCGTCTGGTTGAAGTGTTGGGTCACTCTCGTGCCAGTGTTCCTGGTGATGTCACTGCGGTGAAGGTAGAGCCTGGTTTTCAGGGCGTTTTTTGTCTCGCCAACGTACTGGAGTCCACAGAGGTTGCAGCTGAGCAGGTAGATGATGTTGTTGCTGCTACAGGAAAAGGCCTCTCTGATGGTGAATCTCTCACCAGTAGTGAAACTGGTGAAGAGACTGCCCTCTAGTAGGTGGTCCCTGCAGGTGGCGCATTTCTTGGTGCAGCAGAAACATCCACGCCTGCCAGTTGTATTTGTAGGAGGCAGGACCGATGGCATGAGCATGTTCCCTAGGCTCCTGCATTTTCTTTCCCCCACTACAGGAACTTCGGGAACTGCTTTTTTCATTCTGGCACTGCAGTGTAGTGTACAGAGATTGTCCTGCAACCATTTTCGGATGGGGGGATTTCGTGGGTTGTGGGTGAGGACTACTGGGACTCTGTTGTTGGTATTTCTTTTGGTGTAATGGAGGGTAGCCTGGCGTGGAGTGGATTTTGCCCTTGCTTTAGCAGCCATGATGATGGTGTCAGGGTAGCCACGATCCTGGAAGGCTTGGCACATCTCCATGCTGTGTCGCTCGAAGTCTTGCTCTGTGGAGCACAGGCGGCTTACTCGCAAGAACTGACCAACAGGGATGTTGTTGATGCAATGATGAGGATGGCATGATCGGAATGGAAGGTAATTGTGGGCATCTGTTGCTTTGGAGAAGAGCTGGGTGGTGATGTATCCACCTTCCATTCTGAGGAGAATGTCCAGGTAGGGCATTTCTGTCTTAGAACTGTGGACAGTGAACTTTATTGACGGGTGGAATGAGTTGATGAACTCACTGAAACTGTCCAGTTGTTCCTCCGTCCCCATCCACACCACCAGTATGTCGTCAATAAAGCGTCTCCACAGTTCTTCTTCTACTGCTACAGGGCTTTTCTCCAGCAGTGACTTTTCCAGCAGACCCATGAACAGGTTGGCCACTGTGGGTGCCATAGGTGTACCCATGGCAGTACCCGTCTTCTGCCGGTATACCTGGCCTTCGAAGGTGAAGTAGTTGTTGTTTAAAATGTGCTGTACAATCTCCAGTACGGTACTGACAGGAGGTGCACTATCCTGTGGATGGGACTCCATGAAATAGCGGATAGCGTCCATCATGTCCTGATACTGTAAAATATACTATATACTGTAAAATCCCTAGCATAAGCCCACTATCTAGCAAACGCCCACCTCCCACTTTGGGCCAAAAGTTGTGCACAGGGGTAACTACCTAGCAGACGCCCACCCTGCTTTTTTCTAAGAGACTATGCTCACTTTCACTTGGATTTGTGCAGACTGTTCTAAAAGTCATCTTTTTTCCCTTCTTTACCTTCGTGTTTCTTTCTTTTTTTTATTCTTTGTCCACTCTCCTCACTCCCACCCATCCCCAACACAGTGATTTTAAAATTACGTCATACTTTTTCCACTGACGTCTTTTGTCTGTCAGTGACGTACCGGTACTTTGACAACGCTTCCTGATGGCCGAAGTTGGTTCTTGAATCTCTCTGTGCCATTTTTCCAAAATTCCGAAGCGACAGTCTTACACTGTATCTTTCAAATTAGAAGCCCTCCAGTATCTGGATAACGAAGCAGGTGGGAATGTTTCGGAGTGTGCCCGTGAAATTTCTGTGAATAGGAAGAGGATCAGGGAATGGAGTGAAAACAGAGATAGACTTGAACAGCGGAAATTGGAAGCCCTCCAGTATCTCGATAAGAAGCAGGTGGGAATGTGCCCATGAATTTTCTGTGGATAGGTCAAGTGTTCTACTCACACGACCTAACTCACATGCTTTCGGGGTTTGTATTCACTCGATTACATGGTTGAGCACAAAAATTACTTTGTGCAAAGGGGTCTATCCCTAGCAAACGCCCACCCCCCAATTTTCCCCTAAATCTGTGCACAGGGGGTGGGGTGGGCGTATGCTAGGTATATATATATATATATATATATATAGATATAGATATAGATATAATATATATAGATATATATAGATATATATAGATATATATAGATATATATAGATATATAAGATATATATAATATAGATATAAAAGATATATATATATGTATATGTGTGTGTGTGTGTGCATGTGTGTGTGTGTGTGTGTGTGTGTGTGTGTGTGTGTGTGTGTGTGTGTGTAACAAAAATATGCTAGTACTGACAGTGTACACAAAGATAACAGAAATAACCAGAAATCAAGAAACAAAAACTACAGTAGCAAATCAAGACGATTCAAATGTTAGCTAATGTCGTGTATGGTAAATATGGTAAAGGTGTTGCCACCAATCTTCACTGAAACAGCAAAAATATTTCACATGTAAATTTCATCAAAACGAAATTATAGAATAGATCATTTCATACAATGTGTTTCAAAATACATACATATATAAAAAGGATTTCTACTCAAATTTACTGATGGAAGCACAGGTGAAATTGAGCTTAGCCATTCTGTGTCAAGAGCAAAAAGCCCTGATGCAAGAAAGGAAACTATCTAAACGGGAATCCATTTCTAACATCAAGCAGGTAAAAAGTAGTGTGGTGTGAAAACTATAACATGAATAAGAGCTCAGCAAGAAAGGCAGGTGTAAAAATAGTTCCATGAACACACCATTATAAGAATGAAACATGAAACATGTACCGGAAAAAAATCTTTAAAAATCAGAACAAAATACAACAAATTTAAACTTGTGTGACCAATTAGCAAAATGGAAATATTCAAACACACACTTAAAAAAAAAAAAAACGCAATAAACAAACTTCCAAAAGTGGCCCCTTACCTATTCACAAAAATAATAACATGATTAAGATGATTGAATCTTCCACTACACTTACACTTTAAAGGCTATGATGAAATTACAAACTTACTTTTTACAACATTTTTTTCTCCTTTTAATAAAAAGTTGCATATAATATTCTTATTCACAAAAGCAACAGTCCTGTACAACATGAAAACAGCAAAAGAATGATAACTATTAGAAAATTCTATACATAAGGAATATGATCACGTACATTACACAATGTATCATTGGATGAAAAAAGCAAAACTGTATTCAAGAACAAGTTGATTCCAGACAACAACAAAAAACAGGATAGCAGACCAGGTTTTGTTCACTAAAGCAAGACAGACTATGACACACGTCACAGCTTCAGATGACACAGACTACAATCATGATGACATAAATCCTAATTTCTAAAACATCTGGGTTTTGCTACAGTTGTTTAAATCATCTAATTTAATGCACACAACTAAAAACAAAATATCGGGAAATTTTTCCACATAAAAAGTGTCGGTTTGGATTTGATGGGTATTTCATTTTAAGGGTTTTGTTTTCTTTGGGTTTTTCTTTTTTTTTCCCTTATAGTTCACAGTATTGTGTTCAGCAAAGAATCTCTCTCTCTCTCTCTCTCTCTCTCTCTCTCCTCTCTCTCTCTCTCTCTCTCTCTCTCTCTCTCCTCTCTCTCTCTCTCTCTCTCTCCTCTCTCTCTTCTCTCTCTCTTCTCTCTCTCTCTCTCTCTCTCTCTCTCTCTCTCTCTCTCTCTCTCTCTAGGTGGATAGCCTAGTGGTCAGAATATTGCGCTGGAAAGTTGACGACCAGGGTTCGAGTCCGGTCGAGGAAAATTTTCTCCTGGAGTTAACGTCAGTGCTGACTCTACTCTCCCCAAAAGTCCTTCGGATGATACTTTAAACCGAGGCCCCGCGTGCGAACGCACAAAGAACATCTTGCACACACGTTAATCCTGTTCCGCTTTTTATAAGAGTAGGCCATCGTGTGCAGGTGGGAACAGATGACAATATTTACAAAAACTGCATACACACGGGGACTGGATGAAAAAAAGCACATGATTGCTTATTCTGTTATCCTCAATATAAAAGAAATCTCTCTCTCTCTCTCTCTCTCTCTCTCTCTCTCCTCTCCTCTCTCTCCTCTCTCTTCTCTCTCTCTCTCTCTCTCTCTCTCTCTCTCTCTCTCTCTCTCTCTCTCTTTTCTTAATATAAATCATTTGTATGGTAAATTAGTGGATGTGTCAAATATTTTATCCAACTCTGGGAAATTTTTCCATATTTTTCGCTTTGCAGAGACACGCCTTACAGCTCATATTTCAGATGAAGAAATCTCTTTTCCAGGATATTCTTGTATTCGTAGAGATCCTAAACATTCCAAAGAAACAGGACTTCTTGTTTATATCCACCAGACAATAAACTTCAAGCAAATACACCCTATAGATCTGCATAATGTTGAATCCTTATCGATACAGGTTAATTTCAAAAAAGCAAAACCTATACTCTTGGGGTTTATTTACAGAAACCCAGCTGAACATGCAAACTGGATAGACAATTTTACTTTATTAATGGAAGACATAGCTATATATTCTGATGAGACAATATTGTTAGGTGATTTTAATATGGATTTACAGAAACGTCAGTCAACCTGGACACATACTTATGAATCTTTCCAACTGGTCCAATTGATTGACAAACCTACAAGAGTCACAGCTACTTCGAAAACCCTGATTGACCATGTTTATGCTACGGCATTAAACAATATGTTAGAGGTGTGTTCTCCAACCTATGGATGTAGTGATCATTTCCCTGTGTGCTTTACATGGCAAAAAGGGGTTAGTATTCCCCAAAAAAAAGCCCCAAAAAAAGGGTTTAAAAAAAGAAAAATTTTGGGCATTTTTACATAAACAGTTTTTTCCTTTTGGGGGGTTAAAAAAAATTTTACATTTTTCCCCTTTTTTTTTTCCATTCCCCGGGTTAGATAAGCATTTGAAATTTTGGGTTTATAACTTTTTTTTTGTTTATGACAAAAAAACCCCCTTTAAAAAATAAAAAAGGTTTAAAAACTGACCTAAAAAACCCCCCTGGGGGGGCTAAACATGTTTAAGATTTCAATAAAAAAATTTTTAGATTTTTATTTATCAAAGGAAAAAAAAGGGGTGAATTTATTAAACAAAGAAAAACTTTTTCCCTAATTTTTAAAAGACAGGCTAAAAAGGGGGAAATTTTTAAAAAATTTTTTTTTGACAAGTTAAAATAAAAAAAATTTTTGGGGAAAAACCCTAAACCCTTAAAAAAAAAAGGGTTTTAGATCTAAATCTTCACTTCCCCTTTTGACATAGGCCCGATAAACTCAATGATCTTTTTTTTAATTAGCTCAAACAAACCAAACTAACACCTCTCACTTAAATAAT
>JASPKP010003835.1:5000-12500 GCA_030674155.1 Stramonita haemastoma
AAATTAACAAAACTGTATACACTCGGGGACTGGATCTAAAAAAAAAGTACTTGAGTGCTGATTCCAATATCCTCGAAATAAAAGAATAAAAATAATAAATAAAAAAAGAATAAGGTAGTTTAACACTGCGCGGCTCCGTGATACAGGCAGATTAAAACTGTCTGTAAATAGCTCAATAACACACATCACATAGCAGGGTTTCCTTGTCAGTTCAACTGTGCGTCACACACACACACACAGAAGAAGAAGGCTGCAATCAGCTTATCATCACCAGGAAGTGATGATGATCATAAACGAAGCTATGTATTGATTAAGGAAGAAAGGAAGAAGCACGCGTAGAAAGCATGTAGCAAGAATTACATTCTTTTCTTTCTTTAAAAAAAAAATCTTTTTTTCTTTTCTCTTCTGTAGTGTGTGTGTGTGTGTGTGTGTGTGTGTGTGTGTGTGTGTGTGTGTGTGTGGTGTGTGTGTGTGTGTGTGTGTGTGTGTGTGTGTGTGTGCTAGTTGTGATATAGTGTGTGTGTGTGTGTGTGTGTGTGTGTGTTTTGTGTGTGTGTGTGTGTGTGTGTGTGCTAGTTGTGATATAGTGTGTGTGTGTGTGTGTGTGTGTGTGTGTGTGTGTGTGTGTGTGTGTGTGTGTGTGTGTGTGGCTTTATTTGCTCTCTGCTATAGAATGTTCTGTATGTCTTCACACTTTATTAGACTATATACTGCACGCGCACATACCTCTAACCCAAAGGTTTACTCAAATCCGGCAACTGAACAATCAAACCTGAAAGAAAAAAAAGTGTTCCCAACTTATACCCTACAGTTTTCGCTTATAATAAATTTCAATTTTGCGAACAGAGGTTTGCCCCTACACATTCCAAGACGAAGAAAACACCGCTGAAAGTGAAAGTAGGTATACACAAAACAAAAAACAAACAAAAACAAAACTATCTTGGTTTAGATTTGTTAAAACTCGTTTTTTAACAAAAAGAAATTAGCCACGGACGGTGCAGACGGACATAAAAGGAGGATCTTTGAGAGAGAAAGAGAAAGAGAGAGGAGGGGTGACGCACATTGCCACCGCTTTGGTGACGTGCTAACTGTTTTAAAATACCGTTAGTCTCCAAGGAGGTGTCAGTCACGTGATCAACTGTCTTTTCAATGAGAGAAAAGGGGAAAGGATTAGAGAGGGCACCAATAAAAGAAGAAAAAAAGAGAGAGAAGAAAAACGAAAAAGAGGAAAGAAAAAGACGTGACGAGGCACCAAGGTGAGGCATACATTTTATTCGTCAGCCAGCGCTGGTCCTCAGCTTAGCTCAGCTCAAGCTACCAACGTTAGCTCTCTGCACGACTGGGCGCCACACGGGAGCAGACGACTTTTCCCCCGCAGACGACTTTTCCCGCTGCGAGTCGTGCCACGACTGAAGGAGAGTGATAGCAGCTGTAAACTGCCTTCCATATCAGTGGGCGCCGGCGGTGTTCGATATTCTGTCATATCGATGACTTCGGCATGATTGAAAAGCGCTGTAGGCCTCACTACCTGTCCCGGGGATGGATTTTACCACTTGCAAGTGGTCAGTAACTTCGCTGTTTTGGAATGTGTGTGTGGCGTGTTCGGATGTTTGAACGTCCAAGTCGTCTTCAGTGTGGTAGGCTTAGTAGGGACGCTACTGGTCAGATTATGAATATATACACGCATGATTGAGTGTCTTTCTCGTTGTTCTGGGAAAATGTGTATGTGAAAACGTGGGTTATTTTTTTAGTGTTGGTTTACTGAATACGGATACCACAGAACAACCAAGTCTTCCATTTGTGAAAAACACGATAAATGTACACAATATGCAAATTTTGAGGCGAAACTTGACCAATTGAATTTATCTTAAAATCAAGATGAAAACCAGATACGCATTGTTTATAGTTTGACCTGTGGTTGATATGTTAGAAACACACAAAAAAGAGAGATATAAACCTGTTTGATTAAGTTAAAATTTACTGTCAAGGATCTAAAGTCAGGAACACTCCAGGCTACCCACAAAGTTTCAGCATAGAAACAAAATGATGTGTTGTTTTCTCCGTTTTCTGGATAAGTACAAGCGGAA
Source organism: Stramonita haemastoma (assembly GCA_030674155.1). Classification (NCBI taxonomy): domain Eukaryota; kingdom Metazoa; phylum Mollusca; class Gastropoda; order Neogastropoda; family Muricidae; genus Stramonita; species Stramonita haemastoma. Next base: position 7,088 of record JASPKP010003835.1, read on the forward strand.
AAAGTGCCTGAACGTGTGTGTTCTTTTCTTCAAAGTTATAGGATAGGCACCACCTTAACACTGAAATCTGAGAAACAGGAATTTAGTAGAACAAACAAGGAAGATAGCAAGTGAAATTCGAAACCCCCACAGGTTAAAAAAAAATTACAGACCGTACCAAAGATAAAAGGTAAAAAGGTAAAGGTATCCCATAACCTACGTGGTCGTAGGGGAGCGAGGCGCACCAAAGATACAAAACACAAATAAACACTAGAACAACTACACGGGTACAAACATAGATAAACACTATAGCAACTACACATATACAAAACATAAGCACAACAACAGCTTCAACCGACACGAAATATGAATATACATTAAACCTACACCTTTATAGACTTTAAACTCAGACACTTGTTAACTTGATCGAACTCGCCAAACTTCAAGAGTGCCTCTCAACACTTTTGTCACCTCCAGTCAAAAGCTGAATCAGACTGGAACCACCTTATCCCTTCCCCAGCAAAAACAACAGGAGCTGACTGAACCCATAGAAATGATCACGACGTAACGTGACAAAGTGAAAAGTGGCCGCGACTTAGCCTAGCACTCGTCCAAATAGTTTCGACAAAAATTCAAACACAGAGAGAGAAAAAAAGAAAGAAAATAGAATCAAGACGGTACACGATCCCTCCTGAAATCTAAGAACAGGAAAAGTCGTGTCTCTATGAATGCTAACGCCCCTTACATAAAGATAAGGAAAGGCGTTGCGTTCAGTGTGTGCTCTGCTGACAAAACGTGTAAACAGAGCTGTGGAGAATAGCGGTGCCAAGAGCAGAAGAATGGTGCTTGTTGTCGGGGGGGAAAGGGGTTGTGTCAGCGACAGCCGATCTGTAATGTGTGTGCCCACACCCTGGGTTGTACAAGGGAAGTGTTCTCAGCTGAACGAGTTTGTCTTGGACCGCCTGCTTTACCTGCCTGTGTTGTGTGTGGCGGAGGTAGCCTGGCTAGGCTAGTATAGGTAAGTATTGGGGGGATAATATTGACCAGCTAGCTTACCTACAGCTTTGACTGGCTTCGTTATGTTAGAGACCTGGACATGGTGGTTTCTGTCTGTTCTGTTTGGGTTTATTTGTCGGTTTGGTAATGTTAATCGCAATTAGAAAGTGTGTGTGTGTGTGTGTGTGTGTGTGTGTGTGTGTGTGTGTGTGTGTGTGTGTGTGTGTGTGTGTGTGTGTGTGTGAAGTCAAGTCAAAAGGATCTTAATTGAGGGTAAAAGATTAAGTTTTACACAACTTTTTTTTCATCCTGCCCCCCAAAAAGATTCTTGAAAATTGACTTATAATTTCATTCAATAGGCAAACATCAATCTATGTTGAAAAGAACTAAAATAAAGAAGAACTAAAAGTGTATGTGTGTGCGTGTGCGTGTGCGTGTGCGTGTGTGTGTGTGTGTGTGTGTGAGAGAGAGAGAGAGAGAGAGAGAGGGAGAGAGAGAGGGAGAGAGAGAGAGAGAGAGAGAGAGAGAGAGAGAGAGAGAGAGAGAGAGAGAGAGAGAGAGAGAGAGAGAGAGAGAGAGTATGCAATAAGAATAATGATAGTTTATCAAGCTTTTCTGTGCCAACTGGCCCTATAGACAGGAAAACGTACAGGTGTTCCGTAGACCTTTGTGGTGAGCTAGTAAGATTGCATGACCACCCTTAGTGCAATACACACACCACACACACGCACGCACGCACGCACGCACGCACGCACGCACGCACGCTCACAGGTAGACACAGGCATCACTCACTCACTCAGTCCCCATGTCCCAAAGGACGTAGGGGGACATGAGAGAAGACGCAACGGAGATCTTTTTCCATGCTTCACGATCCTGTGTGGCTAGTAGGAGGCGTTGCAGGGGTTGGGCAGTCCAGTCTTTGATGTTGTCAACCCATGATTTCTTTTGGCGGCCTCTTCTTCTTTTGCCCTCGACTGTTCCTTGCAAGATGGTTTTTGCTAGGGTGTTGTGTCTTGTGGTGTGACCAAACCACATCAGCTTTCTCCTCTTTATGGTGGAGAGCAAAGGCTCTTGGGGGCCCACACGCTTTTTGATTTCCTCTTTCACATAGTTATTGGTCTTGTGTTCTTTGTATGATATTTTGAGGAGTCTTCTGTGGCACTTGTTCTCGAATGCTTGGATTCTTCTCTCTAACTCTGCTGTCAGAGTCCATGATTCACAGCCATATAGGAGGATAGATATTACGAGGGATTTGTAGAGGTGGTATTTGGTGCAGAAGCTGATGTTGTTGCTTCTGATGATCCTCTGGAGTCTGACTAGAGCAGATGTTGCTGTTGCAATGCGAGCTTTCACCTCATTGTTTGATGTGCCATCTTTTGTTAGGATGGAGCCTAAGTATTTGAATTGGCTCACCTCTTCCAATATTTCTCCATTCATCTTTATTTCCGTGCTGTCATTACTCGCGCTGTTGACCATGATCTTCGATTTCTCTGTACTGACCTCCATGCCGTATGCGCTCGCTCGGTCTGTTAGACTGTCTGTGAGGATTTGCAGTTCTTGTTTGCTGCTGCCCATGAGGTCAATGTCATCTGCAAATCTGAGGTTGCAAAGGGGTCTTCCACCAATGGAGATGGAAGTGTGGTGGTTTTGCAGTGTCTCTGTCATGATGTTTTCGAGGAAGAGGTTGAAGAGTACAGGTGAGAGAAGGCAGCCCTGGCGGACTCCAACCGTGGTCTTGAAGAACTCGCCCACGTGATTTTTCATGAAAACTGCACTTCTTGCATTCTCGTACAGAGCCTTGATGACTTCAATTAGGCAGTTGTCAATGTTGAAGTGCCTGAGTACTTGCCAGAGGCCGTCATGCCATACCCTGTCAAAGGCCTTTTTGAAGTCAATAAAATTGTGGTACAAGTCTTTTTGGTGTTGGAGATGCTTCTCTATCAGAATTCTCAGGTTGAAAATTTGTTCCATTGTGCTGCGTTTTGGTCTAAAGCCCGCTTGTTCTTCTGCCAGGAGTTTTTCTGCTTGGTTTTTCAGTCTGTTGAGGACTACCTGCAGCATGATCTTGCTAGGATGGCTTATGAGACTGATGGTTCTGTAGTTCTGGCATTGCTTGAGGTTTCCTTTCTTTGGCAGGGGTATTACAAGAGACTGTGTCCATTCTTTTGGCCATTCTTTGGTGTCGTGGATCTTCTGACAAAGGTCTGTGAATCGCCTTGCTGTTTCATTCCCTCCATTTTTTATGAGTTCAGCTGGGATATTATCGATTCCAGGGACTTCCCCTTCTTCAATTGCTTAATAGCTGTGTCTACTTCACACCTTAGTATTGGTGGGTCTTTATCTTGGTGTTCAGGGGGTTTGTCAGAAACTATGTTGGTATCTGGGCGTAGTGGGTAGTTATACAATCCCTCACAGTATTCTGTCCAGCGCTGGAGGATGGCATTGTTTTCCGTTAAAAAGATTTCCTTCTTTGTCTTCAATAACAGAGGCTTTAGGCTGTGTGGTTTTCGTTAGTGCTTTCAGAGTGTTGTAAGCTGTTTTGCTGTTTTCCTTGGCCATTCCATCTTCGATGTTGTTGCATTGTTCTTCTATCCACGCTTCTTTGGCTTCTCTCATCTTTTTCCTCACTTCTCTGTGGCTATCCATGTACTTGTTGTTGGCTTCTTGACTTGTGAACTTTTGCTTCTTAAGTTCTCTTCTTTTGTCGCAGAGGTCAAGAACCTCATTTGTCACCCAGGGTTGTTTCTTTGTTCTGCTTCTGCCTAATGTTTCTTCTGCTGCTGTCGTTAGCACTTCTTTGATGTTGTTGGCTAATGTGTTCACATCATTGTCAATGGCTGTGAGTGCGGCGAACTTTCCTCCAATGTTGGCTTGGAAGATCTCAACCACTGTTCGGTCTTTGAGTTTTTCCAGGTCGAATCTTATGCGTGGGCTTTTTGGCTGTTGTTTTGCTTTCAGTTTCAGCCTGATGGTGGTAAGTACAAGGTCGTGGTCACTGCCAATGTCAGCTCCTGGGAATGTTCTTGTATTTGCCTTGTTTATGCTGGATTTGAATCTTTGGGGTGACAGAATGTAGTCAATCTGATTATGAATCAGACCATTTGGTGAGTGCCAGGTTGATGTTCTAGATGGCTTGTGAGGGTGGAGTGTGTTAGCCAGAGTTAGTTTGTGCTTCTTTGCGAATTCCAGCAGCCGCTGTCCTCTGTCATTTGTTTCTCCCAGTCCAAAGCGTCCTGTGGTTCCTGCCCAGGTGTCATAGGCATCAGGTCCCACCTTAGCATTCCAATCGCCTTCCACAATAAGGATGTCTTTTTTGGGCGTTTTGGAGATGACGTTTTCAAGTTCTTCATAGAATTCTTCTATCTGGTCATCATCGTAGTCAGATGTTGGAGCATACACTTGGATGATGGTGAGATTCTGGGGTTTTGCAGAGACTCTGATTGAGATGAGTCTGCTGGATATTGGTGTGCAGTTGATGATGCTTGACACAATCTCTTTCCTGACAATGAAGCCTACTCCGTGTTGGTGTAGTTTCTCATCTCCACTGTACCATATTTTGTGGCCGTCTTGCGTGGTTGTTTCTTCCGAAGCCAGTCCATCTGACTTCCGCAAGCCCTAGGATGTCCCATTTATACCTCTGTAATTCATGTGTGAGTTCCTGTACTCTTCCTGTTTGGTACAGAGTTCTAACATTCCATGTACCAATGGTTACCCCTTTAGCTGGAAGCTTTAGGGTTAGTTCTGCTCCAGTGGCACACTTGTCACTCCCACCCTGGAGGCTTGCAGTGGGTAGCGCGGTCGTTGTTGATCCGGGCCTCGACCGATCCGGCATGTGTTTCTGTTTTGCTTTTCTCATCATGTCCTTGCAGTGGGCTTGAGGAAGCTTGGTGGCGCCCATCTCCTCTCCAAGACTCCTACTGGTGATTAAGAATGCACCAGCCCCTCACAACGTTTCGCCCGCCAGTAGAAGCGGTTACCGGGGTGTGGGTGGGTTAAGGACCCGGACCCAGAAGTGAGAGTTGAGTGCCAAGTGAGGACCAGTGCTCCCGTCCATCCCGAGGGATGCTACTGCCAGGTTTACAAAGGTACCACCTCTCCTTAAGCACCCCATACACCCCAGACACAGGCATACACGCAGATAAACAAACATAGCTTTCTTTTGTCGACGAATAATTGTTCCTACCTACCACCTCTATCTGTCTGTCTGTCTGCTCTCTCTGTCTTTCTCTCTGTCTTTCTCTCTGTCTGTCTGTCTGTCTGTCTGTCTGTCTGTCTGTCTGTCTCTGTCTGTCTGTCTCTCTCTCTGTCTGTGTCTCTGTCTTTCTCTGTTTTTCTGCTGTCTCAGTGTCTGTCCTTCTCTCTCTCTTTGTTCCTGAGTGAAATTACTGTTACTAGTTTGTAATCCAGCTGGCATCAGTGAAGTCCTAACATTAACAAG
>JASPKP010003836.1:0-15000 GCA_030674155.1 Stramonita haemastoma
AATTATACGGGTCCATGGAGTTGTGGGTTCAAATCTCTTGGCCGCGTCTGGTTAGGTTGAGTTAAGGGTGGGAATTTTGTTTTGTTTTGTTTTGTTTTGTTTTGTTTCAAACACCAGAATTTCTTCTCATTTAAAATGTAGGAGTAATGTTTCAAACGCCGTTATTTTTTTTTTATTTTCAAAGAGCATATCCGGATTTTTCTACATCCAAGAACAAAATACCTTTTTTTTTTAATGCCACCAGTACTCTACGTACTTTCGTTTGCGAAAACCTATACAAAATGTGTTCGAGTTTTCAAACAAAAATCAGTACATTTGTTATGCCTCTTATTAGAGGAACAGCCTAAATAACTATATTTTGAAGACTTTTTTCAAACAGTAATCAGTTTTTTTGTAACACATATCGTTCTTAAAAACAACATATACAACAGGTATTGTCATAGACATTTCACACAAATGAAAAAAGAGACACAAACTGATCAGCTTGTTTATAACACATAACGTTAAACAACCTATACAGTTTATTTCTAGACTGAACAAAAAAAATAATCAGTTCATGTGTAGGACGTCTGGTTACAGGGGGTGTAGAGGTAACACACCCGCCTAGAAAGATAAAAACCCGGGTTCGATTCACGTTTGTGGATCCTCCCCCCTCCCCTCTCTTGCCCATCCACTAGATTATAAGTGGTGGTCTGGATGCTAGTCTTTCGGACGAGACCAAAACCTTAGGTCTCCTGTGCATCACACGTAAAAGAACCCACGGCAACAAGAGTGCTAAACCTGGCAAAAATGGTGTAAAAAGAAGCCACTTTGATAGGGAAACAAAAACACAAGCAGACAGGAAAAGAAAAAAAAACGTAGGCCTCGTGTGCATCACACGGAAAAGAACCCACGACAGCAAGAGTGTTAACCGTGGCAAAAATGATGTAAAAAGAAGCTGTTTTAATAAGTAACAAAAACACAAGCAGACGGGAAAAGAAAACAAGAAAGATGACACAACTCTTGTGGTGATGCACTTTCCCAAGGTGAGTAACCCACAAAATTTCATGCAAAGAAATTTGCTGTGACTTAAAAGGGTGTACAAATACAGACCAACAATTTTTATACCTTCTTTGAAAACTTTAGGAAAAGTAAGGGGCTTTTTTCTTTCTTTCTTCCTTTCTTTCTTTCTTTTATTCTTTTATTTCGTGGATAATGGAATAAGCACTCACGTGCTTTTTTTTTCATTTAATCCCAGTGTGTATGAAGTTTTTTTCAGTTTTGTCATCTGTTCCCATTGCCACACATTGGCTTACTCTTCCGAAAAGCGGAACAGGTTTTACGCGTGCATAAGATGTTCTCCACCCTCACAAGCCATCTAGAACATCAACCTGGCACTCACCAAATGGTCTGATTCATAATCAAATTGATTACATTCTGTCACCCCAAAGATTCAAATCCAGCATAAACAAGGCAAACACAAGAACATTCCCAGGAGCTGACATTGGCAGTGACCACGACCTTGTACTTACCACCATCAGGCTGAAACTGAAAGCAAAACAACAGCCAAAAAGCCCACGCATAAGATTCGACCTGGAAAAACTCAAAGACCCAACAGTGGTTGAGATCTTCCAAGCCAACATTAGAGGAAAGTTTGCCGCACTCACAGCCATCGACAATGATGTGAACACACTAGCCAACAACATCAAAGAAGTGCTAACGACAGCAGCAGAAGAAACATTAGGCAGAAGCAGAACAAAGAAACAACCCTGGGTGACAAATGAGGTTCTTGACCTCTGCGACAAAAGAAGAGAACTTAAGAAGCAAAAGTTCACAAGTCAAGAAGCCAACAACAAGTACATGGATAGCCACAGAGAAGTGAGGAAAAAGATGAGAGAAGCCAAAGAAGCGTGGATAGAAGAATAATGCAACAACATCGAAGCTGGAATGACCAAGGGAAACAGCAAAACAGCTTACAACACTCTGAAAGCACTAACTAAAACCACACAGCCTAAAGCCTCTGTTATTGAAGACACAGAAGGAAATCTTTTAACGGAAAACAATGCCATCCTCCAACGCTGGATAGAATACTGTGAGGGATTGTATAACTACCCACTACGCCCAGATGCCAACATAGTTTCCAACAAACCCCCTGAACACCAAGATAAAGACCCACCAATACTAAGGTGTGAAGTAGACACAGCTATTAAACAATTGAAGAAGGGGAAGTCCCCTGGAATCGATAACATCCCAGCTGAACTCATAAAAAATGGAGGGAATGAAACAGCAAAGCGATTCACAGATCTTTGTCAGAAGATCCACGACACCAAAGAATGGTCAAAAGAATGGACACAGTCTCTTGTAATACCCCTGCCAAAGAAAGGAAACCTCAAGCAATGTCAGAACTACAGAACCATCAGTCTCATAAGCCATCCTAGCAAGATCATGCTGCAGGTAGTCCTCAACAGACTGAAAAACCAAGCAGAAAAACTCCTGGCAGAAGAACAAGCGGGCTTTAGACCAAAACGCAGCACAATGGAACAAATTTTCAACCTGAGAATTCTGATAGAGAAGCATCTCCAACACCAAAAAGACTTGTACCACAATTTTATAGACTTCAAAAAGGCCTTTGACAGGGTATGGCATGACGGCCTCAACTCAGGCAAGAACTCAGGCACTTCAACATTGACAACTGCCTATTTGAAGTCATCAAGGCTCTGTATGAGAATGCAAGAAGTGCAGTTTTCATGAACAATCACGTGGGCGAGTTCTTCAAGACGACGGTTGGAGTCCGCCAGGGCTGCCTTCTCTCACCCGTACTCTTCAACCTCTTCCTCGAAAACATCATGACAGAGACACTGCAAAACCACCACACTTCCATCTCCATTGGTGGAAGACCCCTTTGCAACCTCAGATTTGCAGATGACATTGACCTCATGGGCAGCAGCAAACAAGAACTGCAAATCCTCACAGACAGTCTAACAGATCGAGCGAGCGCATACGGCATGGAGGTCAGTACAGAGAAATCGAAGATCATGGTCAACAGTGCGAGTAATGACAGCACGGAAATAAAGATGAATGGAGAAATATTGGAAGAGGTGAGCCAATTCAAATACTTAGGCTCCATCCTAACAAAAGATGGCACATCAAACAACGAAGTGAAAGCTCGCATTGCAACAGCAACATCTGCTCTAGTCAGACTCCAGAGGATCATCAGAAGCAACAACATCAGCTTCTGCACCAAATACCACCTCTACAAATCCCTCGTGATATCTATCCTCCTATATGGCTGTGAATCATGGACTCTGACAGCAGAGTTAGAGAGAAGAATCCAAGCATTCGAGAACAAGTGCCACAGAAGACTCCTCAAAATATCATACAAAGAACACAAGACCAATAACTATGTGAAAGAAGAAATCAAAAAGCGTGTGGGCCCCCAAGAGCCTTTGCTCTCCACCATAAAGAGGAGAAAGCTGATGTGGTTTGGTCACACCACAAGACACAACACCCTAGCAAAAACCATCTTGCAAGGAACAGTCGAGGGCAAGAGAAGAAGAGGCCGCCAAAAGAAATCATGGGTTGACAACATCAAAGACTGGACTGCCCAACCCCTGCAACGCCTCCTACTAGCCACACAGGATCGTGAAGCATGGAAAAAGATCTCCGTTGCGTCTTCTCTCATGTCCCCCCTACGTCCTTTGGGACATGGGACTGAGTGAGAGTGAGTGAAGATGTTCTACGTGCGTTTGAACACGGGACCCTCAATGTATAGTCTTATCCGTAGGAATTAGCTTAAAATATGCAGAAGCTGAATGCCTTTTTCCTGCTGCATTGCTGTCTGCTTATGGTGTTTGTGTATTGAATAAGGGTAGGTAGGGGGTAGGTAGGTAGGGTGTCCCATAACCTTTGTGGTCGCAGGGGAGCGATGCGTCAGAGAACTCAGCTTCTCTAGGGGGCCAGCATGTTGAGGGCAGCGCTCATTTCCTCTCCTTCGCTGCTTTACCTTCCCTGACCCTAAAGAAGGCAGGTACCCATTTACACCTAGGGGAACTGTACTGTAGCCAAGGCGCCCTAACTGTCACCCATCCAATTGGTAACCACGCTCGATGCTGCTTAACATTAGCTGGGGGAAATAATTGAATAAGCAATGTTTTTTTAACAGCCATCAGCGTATTCATAACAGTCATTGTTCAACAAACAACCTATATAACATATTTCAGCGACTTTCTTTTCAAACAGTAACCAGCTGTATTTGACACCCTTAGGCTACACACCGGTATTAGTTTTGACTACTTTAGCCATCTCTTTTCATATATTATCATTCTTGCATTCGCACTGCACGTACTAAGACATCCACAGATAATTATGTAAACCACTTTTTTTTCTGTGAGACTAACCCCTGACTCAAAACTGATGTTATTTTGCACAAATTTGATAGGTTTGAACTTCTTTATTTTTGCAGCAAACACTGTGCCCCCTCACTCCTTTGTCGTCTGCTAGCTTCCTAACCCCAATATGTATGTGCAGGGTCAACGCTGTAGGAACACAAGCAATCCTCATTTGATGATCATTTCCAACTTTTTCGTAACTGCCTGGTATTGCTCTATGTCCTCAACCCCCCCCCCCTCCCCCCCCAAAAAAAAAAAAAAAAAAAAGTGCACAATATTTTTTTATACTTAAAAACAATCTGTGAAAATCAACCAAAAACATTTCCGACCCGCTTTCTATAGAACTATCAGAGTCTAACCTTTTTATTTTTATTTATTCATATTTTTATATCGAAGATAATAGAATAAGCACTCACGTGCTTTTTTTTTTACATCCAGTCCCCGTGTGTATGCAGTTTTGTAAATACCATGTTCCCACCAGGCACATAATGGCCTACTCTTACGAAAAGCGGAACAGGATTTAACTGTGTGCAGAGAGAGTTGTTCAGAGAGTCTGCCTGTACAACAATATAATTATTTTGGAGACTTTGCCGAGCTACTGGTGGTGTTGCATGTCAGAAGAGAAAAAACGTGAGTGCCGGATTTCTGAGCTCATCGAATTAAGGGCCAGAGGTTTCAAACTTGGATGTTTTGGATCGATGACAGTGGAGACCAGGGGATTGACCTCGTTGCTGTAGTTGTTGTTGGTGGTGGTGGTGGTGGTGATGGTTTTGTTGCTGTGGTTGTTGATGTTGTTGTTGATGTTGTTGGTGATGTTTTTGTTGCTGTTGTTGTTGGTGGTGGTGGTGATGGTTTTGTTGCTGTTCTTGTTGATGTTGGTGGTGTTGGTGTTGTTGTTGTTGGTGGTGATGGTTTTGTTGCTGTGGTTGTTGATGTTGTTGTTGGTGGTGATGGTTTTGTTGCTGTAGTTGTTGATGTTGGTGGTGGTAATGGTTTTGTTTCTGTTGTTGTTGATGTTGATGTTGGTGGTGATGGTTTTGTTGTTGTTGTTGTTGATGTTGGTGGTGTTGGTGTTGTTGTTGGTGGTGGTGATGGTTTTGTTGCTGTAGTTGTTGATGTTGTTGTTTGTTGTGATGGTTTTGTTGTTGTAGTTGTTGTTGGTGGTGGTGATGGTTTGGTTGCTGTAGTTGTTGATGTTGCTTTTGTTGTTGATGTTGCTGTTGTTGTTGATGTTGCTGTGGTTATTGATGTTGCTGTTGTAGTTGTTGATGTTGCTGTTGTAGTTGTTGATGTTGCTATAGTTGTTTATGATGTTGTTGTTTTCTTGATATAGGGCGATTCCAAGCTTAAGACCTTAAGGTTTACTCAACATACGTTCTCTGTCTCATTCATCACAGCTATCGTGTGTCGGTGGCAACAGATGACATAATATATAAAATTACATACACACGGGGACTGGATGTAAAAAGGCATATGATTGCTTATTCCATTATCCTCAATATAAAAGAGTAAAGAAAAAAATAAAATAAATAAAACAGCTAGAAGCCCTGAGAGCTCCTAAACGCAAGCTGGATGAGAGGTTCGCATGTATGGCTTTTTTTTTTCAAGCGTTTCTGCCATAATTATAGGAAAACATACATGGCTTTTAGAAGAGAAGGGAACCACAATTTCCAAAATCAAGAATATGCAGATGTTGTCCTGCCTTAGTTGCGTGTGCTTATGCTCTGAGAAAATCAGCTTTTGCACAGTGTGGCCTCTTTCGTAGAAAAGCAATACATATACACGCGTGCACACACACACACGCACGCATGCGCAAACACACACACATACACACACATACACTCACACACGCGCACACACACACACACACACAGTTACACACACACACATTCACTTACACACACACACACACACACACACACACACACACACACACACACACACATACACAACACACACACAAAAAAACACCTCCACACACGCACACACACATACACAACACACACACACACAAAACACCCCCCCCCCACACACACACACGGACACACACACAAACACACACACAAACACAAACACACACACACACACACACACACACACACACACACACACACACACACACACACACACACACACACACACACACACACACACACACACACACTTTCTGCCTCAAACCTTTCACCAGTGCAACATCAAATGCATCTGGTCAACCCTTAAGGGGAGGAATCCTTGCTTAATTGAGATGCATGTATGCTGCATATTGATCATGCTAGCAAATCATTACCTGCTTATCTTTTCTTTTTATACCACTCTATGTCACAGCAGATTTCTCTGCGTGAAATTCGGGCTGTTCTCTCTCCCCGGGAGAGCGTGTCGCCACAAGTGCAGCGTCTACCCATTATTTTCTTTTTCTTTTTCCTGTCTGCAATTGTATTAATTTTGTTTTCCTATCAGAGTGGTTTTTTTTCTGCAGATTTTGTCCAGGGACAACAGCCTTGTTGCCGTGGGTTCTTTTACGTGCGCTAAATAATTATATGTGGCACACGGGTCCTCGGTTTATCGTCTCATCTGAAAGACTAGCACCCAGACTACCACTCATGGCCTAATGGATAGGGGGAAAGTTTTAGGCCCAAACAGGATTCGAACTACCGCACACTACGTCCCGAACTTTTCACTCTTTAGACAGGCGAATTACCTCTAGACCACCGATCCACACATCTATACGGCTTTTGTCAACTTTAAGCATCAATGAGGCTTTAGCACTGAGTATCTTTAATAAAAGACAAGGTAAAGGTGTTTCCATAACCTATACAGTCATTCAGGACCGAGATGTCAGAGACCTCAGCTTCTCCAGAGGCCAGCATATTGAGGATGGCGCCCATCTCCTCCTTCTGGCTGCTTAACCTTCCCTGACCCTAAAGAGGGCAGAAACCTGGTTTACAGCAGGGTGAACTGGGAAACTCCACTGAAGTCAAAGTGTGTGAACAGTCACCCATCCATTTAGTAACCACACTCAATGCTGCTTAATCTTAGCTTGAGCAGAGCGAGTGGTCTGACCACTCAGCTATCTCGTCCCCAATCTGCCAGAAAACAGCAAACCAGCTCTGACAGGGGTCACAGCAGACTCTACTGCCTCAGCTTCTGTGCTCCCAGACTATTCTTCTTTTTCTTCTTCCCCTTCATCTGTCCTGTAGTCCTGCGGATCATGGGGGCACTACTGAAGATTTTACAACCAGCTTCCTCCACTCCTCACGATCCTCCTCCGCCACTATCCCTAGCAGGTCGTCCCACCCAAGGCCTGTCCACTCTCTGATGCTGTCTTCTCCCATCGTTTCCTCTGTCTGCCGCTTTGTTTACCTCCTTTTAGTGTTTCCTGTAAGACAGTCTGGGCCCATTCAGATGTTCATGTGATGTGCCTGTACCATTTTAGTTTGAGTTTTTTCACTGAAGTCAGGAGATTTTCATATGGTCTGATGGCATTTTTTTAAATATTGAAAACATCCCGGACAATACAACACCGTAACTACAGTATAATCAATCAACCTTACTTGTAATTGTGCGTTTTTGTTTTCATCTTTGTTAGTCAAAATCGGGAATAAATCATTCAAACTTCAAAACACACACACACGTTTCCATGTTTGTAGTGTGTGTGTGTGTGTGTGTGTGTGTGTGTGTGTGTGTGTGTGTGTGTGTGTGTGTGTGTGTGTGTGTTTGTACGTGTGTGTGTATGTGTGTACGTGTGTTTGTGTTTATGTGTGTGTTGTGTGTGTGTGTGTGTGTGTGTGTGTGTGTGTGTGTGTGTGTGTATCTGCCTGCCTGGTCTTCAATACTGCTTGTTAATCCAGCATCATCCTGACTGCTCAAATCAAGACACAAACACTGACACAATTTGTGGAACCAGCTAGCTATCAGCATCATTAATTTTGGAACACTTACTTCACTACACACAGACAGTATCACAAGGGCACGTTCATCACCAACTGTCTGGAGAGATGAAAGAACAACTTTCTCTCGTTTCCGTGACGTAGTAGCCTAGTCACGTGCTGTACGCAACACACAATGAGCTTCCTGTTAAGCTCTTGTGCGCAGGCTCAAGCATCCCATTTCCGGTTTCCTGTCTTGACAGGAAATACCCTTGCTTGCCTTTGCCAAACCTGACGGCCTTTGATTGGAGGCTGATCAGACTGTGGCTGTCAGTGTCTTGTCTGCCTGCCTGCCTGCCTGTCTGCCTGTCTGTCTGCCTGCCTGACTGTCAGCCTGCCTGCCTGCCTGCCTGCCTGCCTGCATGTCTGCCTGCATGTCTGCCTGCCTGTCTGCCTGTCTGCCTGCCTGCCTGTCTGCCTGTCTGCCTGTCTGCCTGTCTTCATTGCTGCTTGTTTCCTCAGCTGGCTTCATGGGGAATGGAAGACATTTGGTTTGAGATATATATATATATGTTGTGTGTGTGTGTGTGTGTGTGTGTGTGTGTGTGTGTGTGTGTGTGTGTGTGTGTGTGTGTGTGTAGTGTGTGTGTGTTGTAGTGTGTGTGTAGTGTGTGGGTGTAGTGTGTGTGTATGTGTGTGTGTGTGTGTGTGTGTGTGTGTGTGGTGTGTGTGTGTGTGTGTGTGTGTGTATCTGCCTGCCTGGTCTTCAATACTGCTTGTTAATCGAGCCCATGTGATCGTGAATGGAGGACATTTGGATGGAATCTGTGTCTGTCTGTCTGTCTGTCTGTCTGTCTGTCTGTTCTTCTTTCTGTGCCACTAGCATTGGTTTTGCTTTCTTTCTTTTCCCATGCAAAGTTTTTTTCTGGGTCTTGCTTTTCTTTATATGCTGATATCACTATTTTGTGGAAGGACGTTAAACTGAAGAACTGAACTGAACAAATACATGGACACACTCACACATACATATACAGACACACACAAATGTATGCACACACAAACACACATAAAACACACCTATATACACATACATGTACAAACGCGCGCGCGCACACACACACACACACACAAATACACTACACACTACACACACAAATACACTACACACACACACACACACACACACACACACTACACACACACACACACACACACACACACACACACACACACACACACACACACACACACACACACACACACACACACATACACACACACTTCAAACATATTTTTCTATTCATTTTTCTTGTGTTAGGCAAGCTTCCACTTCTTTTTATGAAGAAAAAGCATTTTTTAGAAATACGAAGTATATTCTTGTTGCTGTCATTACCATGGCTGTTTCTCAACTTAATAGTGTCCAACTCATCCCACTTGGCAATCATTGTGAGACTGAAAGTACATACTGAATGACATGCTCATGAGTTTGACAGTTTTCATGTAACTCACCACATAAGCAACTTCTTGTTGTGGTGATTAAATCAATGTCCCAGCGGAGATTTCCGATTTAGGGGCTGATAACATAGGCAACCACACTCAGACTTCACATAACTTTTTTTTCATTTTCAGAAAAACCCATCTTGCAATGCTAGCATCTTGTCCGGGATAAAATTTAGCCTTAACATATCACTTCAAACTATAATAACATCGTAATGTACGTTTTGGAACTTTACTTTTTATCAACATTGAACAAAAAATCCTTGAGCCTGAACCAAACGGAGAAAACCAAACTTTTTCTTTGTAATCTAACAGAAACCCAAACCACTTATAACTTTCCACTTTCCGGCACAACCGACACACGCTCTGAGACACTTGTGTGCGCAGGCTCAAGCATCCCATTTCCGGTTTCCTGTCTTGACAGGAAATACCCTTGCTTGCCTTTGCCAAACCTGACGGCCTTTGATTGGAGGCTGATCAGACTGTGGCTGTCAGTGTCCTGCCTGCCTGCCTGCCTGCCCGCCTGCCTGCCTGTCTGTCTGCCTGCCTGAACGAACGAACGAACAAACGAACGAATGAATGAATGAATGAATGAATGAATGAATGAATGAATGAATGATTATCATTGATTTAATGAATGAATGAATGAATGAATGAATGAATGAATGAATGAATATCATTGATTCAATAAATGAATGAATGAATATCATTGAATGAATGAATGAATGAATGAATGAATGAATGAATGAATGAATGAATGAATGGATGAATGAATGAATGAATGAATGCATGAATGAACAAATGAACAAATGAATGAATGAATGAATATCACTGACTAAATGAATGAATGAATGAATGAATGAATGAATGAATGAATGAATAAACCTTTAATTCACAAACTTCCCCC
Source organism: Stramonita haemastoma (assembly GCA_030674155.1). Lineage (NCBI taxonomy): Eukaryota > Metazoa > Mollusca > Gastropoda > Neogastropoda > Muricidae > Stramonita > Stramonita haemastoma. The sequence continues at coordinate 10,638 of JASPKP010003836.1, forward strand.
CCAAAAAAAATAAACAAAAAACCAACACCACCCAAAAATAACAACAAAACCCTTAACAACCAACAAACCCTATCACAGCACCAACACAACGAAGCCCCCGGCCAGCGACCAGATACGAACCCTTTTGTTTTGTTGCTCATAGAGTAGAAACAGACCCCCGGACTATCATCCATCACCTGAAGATGGCCACAGTAATTGCGCACGTGCCTGTACATTCTCCCCTGTCTCCCGTAACTGCCTGTTAGAGACAGAGAACGGTGGCGCTCGAGAAGGAGAGAGAGAGAGAAGGGAGGGGGGGGAGGGGATGGAGGGAGGGAGAGAGGGAGAGACAGAGAGAGAGAGGGAGACAGAGACAGAGAGACAGAGAGAGAGACAGAGACAGAGACAGAGAGACAGACAGACAGACAGAAAGAGAGAGAGAGAGAAAGAGAGACAGACAGACAGACAGACACAGACACAGAGACACAGAGACGCAGAGACACAGAGACAGACAGACAGACAGACAGACAGACAGACAGACAGACAGACAGACAGACAGACAGACAGACAGACAGAGATATAGATTTGATTTGATTTGATTTGATTTGATTTGATTTGATTTGATTTGATTTGATTTATTCTTTCATATCGAGGATAATGGAATAAGCACTCTTGTGTTTTTTTCATCCAGTCCCCGTGTGTATGCAGATTTGTAAATGTCATCTGTTCCCACCGGAACACGATGGCGAGAGAGAGAGACAGAGACAGAGAGACAGACAGACAGACAGAGACAGAGAGAGAACGAGCGACACAGAGACACAGAGAGAGAGACAGAGAGAGAGAGAGACAGAGAGAGAGACAGAGACAGACAGACAGACAGAGAGACAGAGACAGACAGAGAGACAGAGACAGAGAGAGGGGGGGGGGCTTATCCCGAGGTGCACAATGCAGGGCAGAAAATAATCTCTTTGTTGTGTCCACTGTACAGGTTCTAGGGCGCGTGATGTATCGGAGAGGGTGGCGGTAATTGGCTGTTAGTATGCAGAATGGCCATCAGTTTTGACAACCTAATCACAGCAAACAGCCCACAAACATATGGCTAAACCCGCACTCGTGGCGTAGTAAGGGGTTAGCCTAGTGTGCTGTGTTCCAGGGCTGGGAAATTATAGGTTTAAGATCCATTAAACATGGAGAGGGGTGGTAGGGGTAGGGAAGGGGGGAGGGGGAGGGTTGGAGCTTATAGAGGGAGTTCGTTGTTTTGTTGTTTTAGTTATAATGAATAGTTTTCGGTTTTCTGAGTCTTGGCAGCCAAGGTCAAGGATTTCGGGCTTGGGGGGTGGGGGTGGGGGGTGGGGTTGTTGTTATAAAGGGATGGTCCATGTACATTTTATGTGTTTATGATAATCGTGCTCTGGTTCAGTCAGTGTGGTGGTGTTTTGTATCGTGACTGACCCGCTCTTATTTCTGGGTGAATTTACAGATGTAAGCTTCCTTGTCTATGTTGAAAAAGTCCATGCGCTCTTTTTGCATTTTATGATGTATGTTTGGAGAGAAAGGGAGGTCTGTATAGTACTTTATTTTGTTTTGCTTTTGTTTTGTTTGTCTTTTATTTTCTTTTTTTCTGCTTTGGGCAAAGGGAAGTTGTTTTTGTAGGAATTTTTTTTTCTTTGTTTGCATTTTTTTGCAGATTTGTGACTTTGGCATTTTTGTTTTTGTTAGTTTGTGTTTGATATTACTCCTGGATTAGAGTTGCAAGATGATTTCAGACTTTGATTTCAGAATCAGATTAACATTAATTTTCTTAAGAAAGATTCTATACAGGGTTATTAGCGTGCGAAAAAGTGCGCTATACACAATAATGATTTATCTGCAAATATCCTTCTTGGTCGTTACACCGGAACTAATTAAAATCACATAAAGAGGTAACCTTTAAAGAAATCTTTTTTTTTAATAGCACACCCTTTTCTCCCTAAATAAAAGAACACACAATTATTGTCGTAATAAATGATATATTACGCTACTATTAACCAGACGGGCACATTTTTCAAAGAAGTTGTAGGTTAGAATTTGCGTGAGAGAGCACCACTTGTATTTTACTTAACTCCACTTCAAAAGGTTTGTATGTGTCGTGTCTGCATTAATTTTTAAGAGAGTGGACTAGTAACATGAACAAGGAGCTTTTAAAATATTTTTATACTGTCTACAGTGTGTGTGTGTGTGTGTGTGTGTGTGTGTGTGTGTGTGTGTGTGTGTGTGTGCGTTTTGCGCGCGCGCGCGCGCGCTCGTGTGTGTGTGTGTGTGTGTGTGTGTGTGTGTGTGTGTGTGTGTGATTGTGTGTGTGTGAGAGAGTCTCTCTCTCTCTCTCTCTCTCTCTCTCTCTCTCTCTCTCTCTCTCTCTCTCTCTCTCTCTCTCCTCTCTCTCTCTCTCTCTCTCTCTCTCTTCTCTCTCTCTCCCTCTCTCTCTCTCTCTCTCTCTCTCTCTCTCTCTCTCTCTCGTCTGTCTGTCTGTCTGTCTGTCTGTCTGTCTGTCTGTCTGTCTGTCTGTCTGTCTGTCTGTCTGTCTGTCTGTCTGTCTGTCTGTCTGTCTGTCTGTCTGTCTCTCTCTCTCTCTCTCTCTCTCTCTCTCTCTCTCTCTCTCTCTCTCTCTCTCTCTCTCTCTCTCTCTCTCTCTCTCTCTCTCTCTCTCTGTCTCTCTCTCACACACACACACACACACACACACACATTGAAACATACACGCACAGACACATACATTAATGTGTATAGAAATATATATCAACACAAAACCACACACGTGCGTGTGCGCACGCGTACACACACACACACACAACACACACACACACACACACACACACACACACACACACACACACACACACACACCACAAAGCCCCTCAAAGTCCTTAGGATGAGACTATAAAACCAAGACCCCGTGTGCGAACGCACGCAGAACATCTTGCACACACTTGAAATCATGTTCCGCTTTTCGTTAGAGCAAGCCATCGTGTACTTTTGGGAACAGATGACAAGATTTACAAAACTGCATACACACGGGGACTGGGTGTAAAATAAAAAAGCACATGAGTGCTTATTCCACTATCCTCGATATAAAAAATAAGTAAATAAATAAATAAATAAGTAAATCAATCAATCAATCAATCAATCAATCAATAAATCTTCACAATCAAACACAAATCTTAAAGTTCAGCCTTTAGAGAGGAACTTAGGACCTAGATTTCTTTTTTTTTTTTTGCTGTCATTCAACACGTCAGTGCTTTCTGGGAGACTGGATGGCAAAGATTCCCAAACATCTGGTAAGGTATTGCTCAACCGTCTCTCTCCAAAAGTTTTGAGATTACGTCTGAAAAAAGTTTCAAAAAGTGTGATGCGTGTGTGGGGGGGTGGGGGGGGGGGGGGGTGAGGGGGGGGGGTGAGGGGGGGTCCTGGGGTTGGAGTGTGTCGTGTGTGTGTGTGTGTGTGTGTGTGTGTGTGTGTGTGTGTGTGTGTGTGTGTGTGTGTGTGTGTGTTGTATGTGTTTGTGTATGTGTTTGTATGTGTGTGTTGTGTGTGTTGTGTGTGCCTGTGTGTGTGCGTGTGCGTTTGTATATATATATATATATATATATATATATATATATATATATATATATATATATATATATATATATATATATATATATATATATATAGTGTATGTGTGTGAGTGTATGTGTGTTGTGTTGCGTGCATGAGTATACGAGAGCACGCGCGTGTGTGTGTATGTGTGTGTATGCGTGTCTGCAACACCAAACTGTGCACTAAGTTTGGAATGCAGAAAGTGAGGCGAATAGATAAGCTGAAATTTAAACGATCTGTCCAAGGAGCAATGAGGGAAGCCCATTTCAAAAAGGAAGCAAAAAAGAAAACACAACAACAAACTATCTAGAAAGGGCAGTAGGCCTAAACCTTTTTTTTTTTCTCCACAAAAGATGCCAGTGCTCCGATTCAACTTCTTAAAATGCTGGTGCTGTACAGTTTTAAAGCTTTCGCAACTGACAGATGTGTTGGTGTGGAAGATTTTGAACGTGAAAGGTTCACGTATTAGGTCTTGAAGTCATGGACGGGATTGCTCAGTGGTCAGAGCACTCGCTTTTCCCCCAAACTAAGATTGATTAAGCAGCATTGAGCGTAGTTACCATGTGGATGGGTGACCGTTTGTGCGCCTTGGCTTCAGTACAGTCCTCCTCCAGTTCACCCAGCTGTAAATGGGTACCTGTCCTCTTCAGGGTCAGGGAAAGAAGGAAGGTAGAGCGGCGTGGGAGAGAGGAGATGGGTACCGCCCTCAATATGCTGGCCCCTGGAGAAGCTGAGGTTTCTGACATTCCACGCTCCCCGATGAGGACAT
>JASPKP010003837.1:0-7500 GCA_030674155.1 Stramonita haemastoma
GGGGGAACTCCACAACAAAAACGGCGGTAACGCCATCTGTGGGAGCCTGGTCCCAACCACCATTTTTTGGGGGTCGGGGGCGTTTGGCATCTTCTCTAAAATCGGTTTCTGTACTTCCACTTTTGATTTTAAAACATCGTCTTTGGGAGGCTTGCGTTTCTTGTGGGCTGTCTTGAACTCCAAGTCTTTACTGCCCCCCTTTCTGTCGTCTGCTGTACGATGCCGTCTCTGTTTTCGACTTGCTGCAGCTTTTCATTCTCTGCCTGAGGGGGTGCAAACGTCCAGTTGGGTCAGTCTTCCACCGGCGCGTTTTTCCTGTTTATTTTCCCGCCAAAGCAACACTTTCTAAGCCATGGTTTTCTAGTTCTCGTTCCTCCAAGACGCCGTCATCAGCTTCATCATCATCATCAACATTGCGCTCACCTTTGTCGGGGGAAATCTTTCTTCAGAAAGATCCCTGTCTGCCTTTTCCAGCACTCTTTGTACTAAATTTGAACGGTCAGATTCAGATTTGTCTCTTAATTTTCAGATCATCATGACTTCCTCGCCACGTCTTTATGAGGAAGAAACAAAGCTTCCAAATGATCAGCGACTCTTTTTCCTCCCTTCCTTATTACCCCCAACACCACCACCATCACCATTGTCACCACCATGACCCTTGTTTTTAGGATTCACCTTAAACAGTTTGTTCAGCCACGTTTTCCATTTCCTGGGTGGAGGTTGTCTGGACAGAAAACTGGCAGCTGTCTTCCTGTCCAGAAAAGGCTGCGGAAGCGTCTGAGAAGCTCTCTCCCCGCGACTTCTGTCTGAATTCATCCCCTGGGGTGATTCTGCCGGACACATGGGATTTGCTGCTGTTGTGCAAGCTGTGCTGGTTCAGGTCACCTTGCGGAGACTTCCACCACTTCACAGAGTCACTGACACCTCCACACTTTTCCAGATAGAAATTTCCCGACTGGCCTGTATGTTTTGGAAATGGCTTCTGAGCTTGGCTAGCTTTTGGCCGTGACGAGGGGGACTTTTCCAAAAAGATTGTTGAGCTTTCTCAGTCTGGCTGCTTTCTCCCTCTCGTCTCAACGTCCTCCCCCTCAAGGCCTCTACACTGTCGCTGGAGGACCTTGAATCTCTGTGTACTTTTCCTCCAGGGTTTTCCCCTTCTTTCAGGGGGCTGTGCCGCGGTGTAGACACACCCTTCCTGTTTTGCGGGGATGGGAGGATCTGGTGAAGATGACCGACTGTGAAACTGCCCATCTTCAGACCTAGCCCTTGCCACGTCCCTCTCTGTTCGTCTACCCCGTTCCGACGGGGAAGAGGGTGGCGTCCGTAACTCGCTTCGCTGGAAAAAAGTCATATAAATCGTTCAATGTCTTCATCTGAGTGGGGTAAAAATGTCATAGGGTGATCTGGGTGGATGTCTGCCTGGATGGTAGGGGTAAGTCGTAGTAGCCTGGGTAGACTGAGTGGGGTAGAAAGTCATTTGTGAAGCGGGTTGGAAAACGAAAGAATGGTTGGGGTGAATGTCTACCTGAATGGGTGGGAAACCAAACGGTAGTCGGGATGGAACCTGCCTTCATGCGTTGGAAATTCATGCGGCAGTTCACCTGGGTAGTGGTCCTCCTCTGACTGGAGTCTGGAAGGAGACAGATCTTCGTCAGTTGGATAATCCTCCCATAGTTGGGATAAGTAGTCCATCTAGATGCTCTAACCTCTCATCTAACCCCCCATGCACGTCTTCATGCGGAAGGCTATCGCAAAGCGAGGGACTCTGCGTGACGACTTACGTGAGGGTCGTCTGGAGGAGAGTGAGGTGCAGGCTTTGGTCCGAGGCGGTCTTGACATGTTGTAAATCATCTCGCCCTTCTGGTGGAGAGGCCCTCCTCCACAGGAGATGGCACTCTCTCGGGGAAGTGTTTGCCAGGTTCGGAAGAGACTCTCCTAGCCCATCAGCAAAACCCCATGGGGAAAGGGAGGTGGGTTGTGGCCTGTGGCACTGACGGGTAGTTGTTTTTGGGTGGGTGGGAAATCCTCGCCAGTTGTTGGGGTGGGTCTGTGGGTGGTGACTTGGGTGCTCCTGCACCGTAGAGGTCGTCCACTTTTGAGGAAGAGGTGAGGGAGGTGGTTTGGTCTGGAAGGTTGCCTTCCTTGGGGCACCGTTATCTGAAACCAGGGAGAGTTTGGTTTGAAACACACAAACAAACAAGTGTTTGTATCGTGTGTATACCAGCGCGCGCACCTGTCAGGCCACTGTGTGTTGGTGATTTCAACCAAATAATGATTACTGATGTTATCATACACAACTCTCTCTCTCTCTCTCTCTCTATCTCTCTCACTCTCTCTCATCTCTCTCTCTCCTCTCTCTCTCTCTCTCTCTCTCTCTCTCGATAGGCTATATCTTTCATTCTATTAACAAAAGGAAAACAGTGTTGTCTCAGGCAGTTCATTGAATAACTGTTATTATTTGATATGTATTCAATATACATGAATTTTCCTAAACACAATAGTCTGTCTGTGATTAGTTGTGGTTTTGAGGTTTGTAATCAGGAAAAAGAGTAAATGTGTGTTTTTCTTTTTTTCATCAGTGATAAATCATGTCTTATTTGTGCATTTGCTTCATAAATGATATGGAAGAACCTATTGGTACAACCCCAAGCCCAGCCAATGTATTGTGGTCCAAGGCCAATGTACATTAAATCATTTCAGTGTTTTCTCTCTCTCTCTCTCTCTCCTCTCTCATCTCTCATCCTCTCTCTCTCTCTCTCTCTCTTTGGAGTTAAGCACTGCTCATGAAAGGCTAGAAATTATGTGAGGGCGTGTTTGTGTGTGTGTGTGTGTACCGACGAGCGCGTGTAATAGTTTTGCATACAGCATTCTGTTTACATTGCATTAAGCTAAAGACAGACATAATTATACTTAAAAGGCACAGTTGTGGAATATGGTAACTGATCTGAAAATACAATAGAATATGAAGGATTTCAGCTATTAGATGCACACTACACTTGGTGTTGAATGTTTGTGTTTGACATTTTCAGGTATAACTCTATTACCAAGTTTGGTCCCAGTAGGATTTTGAGTTTGTGTTTTGTTCTGTAACTTTGAGCTAAGATTTGTTTGAATTGTTGGTCTAAATTAGCACTTTTTGTATGATTTTGGAATATGCATTTTCAGGAGCACAGTTTTGGGTACATGCCAAGGTATAATTATGGCAAATTCTTATCAACAGTTACGTATAGTTATATTTCTTTTTTTTTGCACTTTTTACTTCCCTTTGAATTGTATTGTGGCCAAAGGCTGAAGTACAATAAATGGTGTCAGTGTTTCAGTGTTCAGTGTTCTCTCTCTCTGTCACGCTAAAATCTGTCCCGTTTTTTCAGAAGACTGCCATTTTGTGCCTGCAGGAATGAATGACAAAAACAAAACTGCATGTACTTGGGAACTAGATGTAAAAAAAACAACACATTCATGTTATTCATTATCCTCGAAAAAAAAGAACTAAAATCAAAATCACATAAAAGAATAAAATAAATCACAATCAAAATTAGATCTCTATTCGCCTGGTATCACTTTATGTGGAAGGATGTAAAATTCAAGGCCTCTACCACGATGGGGGAATAGAAGGGATAACTCAGTGGTCAGTGGTTCAGTGGTCAGAGCACTCGCTCTTCCCAAGTTAAGGTTAAGCAGTGTTGAGCGTGGTCGCCTTGTGGAGGGGTGGGTGACTGTTCCTACACTTCGGCTCCAGTACAGTCCCCCAGTTCACCCAGCTGTAAAAGGATCGGTGGTCTAGAGGTAACGCGCCTTGTCTAGAAAGCCAAAAGTCCGGGTCGGAGTGTGCGGTGATTCGAATCCCGTTTAGGCTCGAAACTTTTCCCCCATCCATTACACCATGAGTGGTGGTCTGGGTGCTAATCTTTCGGATAAGACGATAAACCGAGGTCCCGTGTGTTACACATTATTATTTAGCGCACGTAAAAGAACCCATGACAATAAGAGGGTTGTCCCTGGCAAAATTCTGTAGAAAAAAGCCACTCTGATAGGGAAAACAAATACAGTTGCTGACAGAAAAAAGGAGAAAAAATGGTGTGCGCTGCACTTGTGGCGACGCGCTCTCCCCGGGGAGAGCAGCCCGAATTTCACGCAGAGAAATCTGCTGTGACATAAAGTGGTATAATTTTTTTTAATGGGTACCTGCCGTCTTTAGGGTCAGAGAAGGTAAAGCAGCGAGGGAGAGAAGATGGGTGCCGACCTAAAAAAACAAGAAGAGAAGCTGGGTCTCTTGACACCTCACTCCCCAACAACTTCTGTGTGTGTGTGTGTGTGTGTGTGTGTGTGTGTGTGTGTGTGTGTGTGTGTGTGTGTGGTGTGTGTGTGTGTGAGTGTAAAATATTATCCAATTTATAAAAATGTAATGCAAATTCTTTTAAATATCTAGGATGTTTTATGTAATTTTTTATTTGTAGTATCCCCCCCCCCCCCCCCTCCAATAAGGATAATTATTAGTTAATTTTTCCCCTTTTATCCAAATGTATGATCTATATGACTTGTTTAACTTTTGACAGTTGGTGGTGGATTGATGTTTTCAGTTGTTTATTCTTTATGTTCTCTTGTTCGCTCTTTATCTATTAGTACTTTTTTTCTTTAATAATCAAAATCATTTTATTGTGGCTTCCGATTTTCATCTTCTAAATGAGTGCATTTTTATTAACTTATTATATAAAGTGTCCTTATTTCTTGTATTTTGTTGGGTACTGCGTATAGTTTTATTGTTTAGTATCTTTTTATCGCACGAGAGCTTATCTATTATCCTCGAATAAAAGAATTTGCCTTGCCTTGCCTTGCCTTGCCTTACAACCCCCATACGTTGTAGGAATACCTTTACCATTTATCTTTTTTACCATAACACAATTCTTTGATAGCTGGCACCCTACAGAAATATGATGGGAGAAGAAGCAGAAGGGGCCCAGAGAGGAACAAGGGCAGAGGATACACGATTCCTATCAGCTTTACCGGGGCCTGGTCTGAAGTGGCAGGTGTTGTTGCCAGTATGGGAGATAATTGAGGTCCAAAGAAGTGTATGGGAGACAACCTAAGTTACACATGGGAGAACATCAAATAATTATGATTGGTGTGTCTTTGTTTGTTTTTTTAACAATGGTTTCTACCGGCAATGTCAATAATGATGACAATGATGATCTTTTCACGTTAATTCTCTTGACTCAGTGAATTTATCACATTTTAAACTTTTTTATAACACCCTCCACCAAGGCAGCTAAGGAGGGTAACTCGGTGTAATTTCTATTCTAAAATGGCCGAAGTACTTGGGACACAATTGAAAAAAAGTTTGTCAAGTTCTGCATTAAGTGTTTTGGATATTATTCTTTGGATATTATTTCTTCGGATATTTTCAACTAACCAGAAATAGTTAAAAATATTGACCATGCAGATCAGTAAGCTCATGCTTAGATTTTACAACATTTTATTGGGTGGTTTTATTTCTAAATGCAAATAGGTCTTGGCGGCTGAACTGAGGACGTCTGCATCAACCTTATATATACAAACGCACGGAATCCTTGTTTTCCCTCTTGAGTCTAAAAAGGTTTCTTCTCGTAGCAATGGAGATCTAGTTAAGGGGTTTTTTTTCAATTAATTTCTTTTTTTTCGAGGACAATGAATACGTTCTCATTTGCTTTTTTAAATATTAAAAAAAAACTTTAATAAATTTTTCCATCCTTCCCACTGGCACACCTCTTCCGAAAAGAGGAACAGGATTTAATGTTTGCCCATGATGTTCCACGTGTGTTCGCATACAAGACCTCGGTTTATAATCTCATCCAAAGGACTTTCAGGGGACCGGAGTCAGCATTGATGTTAACTCCTGGGGAAATTCTTGAACGGGCGTCTCGGTAAAGAGTAAGCCATTGTATCCTCATAGGAGAGAATAACAAAATATAAGAAAAATAAAAAGAACCAGCATGGACGCTTGTCACGAATCGACCCAGGATCGAATCCTCACACCCCTTCACCACCCCACTTACACCTCTCCTGACCGCCAGGGTGAAGGACTAGCGCCCTGGACACGGAGGGAGAGGTGTGGTTTTAAGGGGACTGACGGGAGGTCCTTTACCTCCACACCATTTTTTTTTCCACCCTCCCCACTTTAGTTTTTTTATTGTTATCCATAACCCTGAGCGCAGGCTAGCGTGCGCATGGGATTTTTATGTAACATGTTGTGTAGCCATGCGTAAAACTCCCTGAGTGCCGCGTACGAGGCGCCCGTGCGTGGCGGGATTTTCCGCCGAAACCGGGTGAGAGCTCACCTGATTCAGGTGATAGAAGGCATATATTGCCTGTCGTGATGCCACCCCGGCGACACCTTGTGCTCGGTAGCCAAGGTGCAGAGACAGAACTCCTTGCCGACGCAGGAGTGGTGGTGCCGCGATCGGCACAAGATGATGTTATCCACACGAGCTGTCTTAGGTATGTGCGTGTGGCAGAAATCGAATTTATTTTATTTGGTTTTGACACTTGAAAGTGTCCAACATTTTTTCGGATGCCTGCAACTTATTTGTTTAAATTATTTACTCATTTCCGCCGACTGGAGTGAGTGGGTGTTGCACCGGGGTTTCGAACCCACGACTTCACCACTTTATGTTTTGGTTCCAATAGTTTCTTCTCTCGAACTCTGCCTTGGTGGGGAAGAGAGAAGATAGGTTTTCCGAACACGCAGATTCCATTTGGTTCCAAGACTTTATTTTCAGCGCTTCATTCTTTTGTTTCTTTTTATGATTCTGGGGTTTTCGGGCGTCGCGATGGATTGAAACTGGAGGGGACCGCAGGTTCACCGGCGTCGTCTGATTTCGAGTACTATCCCCAGTAATCCGTCCTGTTCCTCTGACTGTGGGAATATATGTTGCAGTCAGAGGTTATGTTGTGTTTATTTGTATGTCTGTGTGACAGCTTATTTGAACTTGCAGTTGTAACCTCATGGAGGAGTTACTATGGAAATTGTTATGATGGAAATTGTTGTGGATTGTTAAGGTGGGGGAAGGCAAGGGATGGAGGGGGGTTGACACTCATTATGTGACCAAATATATAATTCCTGGCCACAGCTTGTTGTTTTGTGTGGGCAGGCGTCAGCAGGGGCCGTTTGTGTTTTGGGGCAGACGGGACTGAATGTCGGGTGGGACAGACCTCGGGTCTGGACAGCGTGTCGGGCAGAACACCGCACCCGGCATTCCAGCAGACCTCTCTGGGTCATCGTAGCAGAGAGGATGAGAGTGGAGCGGGGACCTTTCACAGCATGCTGCGAGCCTGAACTGGACACTGGCGTCCAACGCATCCAGCGCCTCAACGTCAGCATTGTGACATTTTCGAAAGTTGAGTGTACCCCCCACGTTTCCCGTCCTGATGCCTTTTCCCCCATTGTGAACAGTCTTTGAGAGTGTGTGTGTGAGAGAGTATTATTTTCATTTATTTCTTTTTCTTGTTTATATATATTTGTGT
>JASPKP010003838.1:0-2500 GCA_030674155.1 Stramonita haemastoma
GTTGAAAGACAAATATTTTGATATTTGTGATTAAATGATAAACTGCACTGCGTCGTAGTCTGTTTATGAGTTGACATTCTTAAGAGAATAAGCAAGAATATACACGTCTTGTCATTTTGGTATGACCAGCCACTTCGGTGTCTATGGCATTCAGACTACGAAATGATGATGACAAACAGAACAAATTTTATAGTCAAGAGTCAGTTGCATGACCTTGATGAAAAGGTTGACTACATTTCTATTTCTGCCACAATGCAGTGTTTTAAATGTTTGTTTTTAAAAAAAATGCAATTTATGTACGTTACAGTTAATTTTGTTCACTGAAATCCTCCATGCCCCAAGAAGGATCAAAAGCTAATTTAAATCTTAAATCTTGTGTACACGTTCCTCCGCACGCTGGGTTATTAAAAGGGAGACGACTTTTAGCAAACTAACTTTATAGTGTATTATTTCCCTTGCATTGCAATGCTCCGCGCAGTTGCTCCTTTTCCTAGTCATAAGCTGTTCCTGTGTATAAGTGTGACTTTTCCCCTCTCTGGTCTTACTACTATAGGAGAGAGAGAGAGAGAGGGAGATGAGGAGAGAGAGAGAGAGAGGGGAGAGAGAGGAGGAGAGAGAGAGAGAGAGAGAGAGAGAGAGAGAGAGAGAGAGAGAGAGAGAAGAGAGAGAGAGAGAGAGAGAGACAAGGCAAGGCAAGGCAAAGTCTTTTATTCGAGGATAATAGATAAGCACTCGTGCGCTTTTTTTACATCCAGTCCCCGCCCTTTTCAGGGATACATCAAGTTGAAAATATACTAAACAATAAGACTTTACGCAGTACCAAACAACACACAAGAATAAAGGACACTATATATGATAAGGTATTAAAATGCACTCTTTCAGAAGACAAAAATCAGAAGTCACAATAAAAAAATTTTTGATTATGGAAAAAAAAAGAAAAGCGTTAGTAGATAAGGAGCAAACAAGAGAACAAAATGAATTAGACAACCGAAAACATCAATCCACCACTATCTATCAAAAATTGTACATGTAATATAAATCATACATTTGGATAGAAGGGGATTTTTTTTTTTAAAACTAGCATCCTTATTGGAGGGGGGGGGGGGGGAGTCATACTACCAATAGAATTATAATTAAAAAAAAAAAAAAACAAAAAAAAACAAACAAAAAAAAAGAGAGAGAGAGAGAGAGAGAGAGAGAGGAGAGAGAGAAGAGAGGAGAGAGAGAGAGGAGAGGAGAGAGATGAGAGAGAGAGAGAGAGAGAGAGTAAACCACTATTATTCTTTTGCATTTGTATTCTTGAATGATTGTATTATTCTTGATTTTTTACTTCTTTTTTTCCCTATAGCCTGATCTGTTATGTGGATGTTTTATCCACTCATAGGCTCATTTATCCCATCAAATGTGACCTAACTTTTTTTTAATTTTTTTTTTTTATTCTTCCTCTTTCATTGCTATACCTGTATACTTCCTGAAAGTAAACGAGTAATTTGCCATTTATTCGGAGTGCACCAATTCTAACAGTGAATATGGTAAAGGTAAAAGGTAAAGGTGTCTTATAACCTAGGCGGTCGAAGGGGAGCGAGGCATCAGAGACCTCAGCTTCTCTAGAGGCCAGCATATTGAGGGCGGCGCCGATCTCCTCTCCCTCGCTGCTTTACCTTCCCTGACCCTAAAAAGGGCAGGTGTCTATTTACAGCTAGGTGAACTGGGGGAACTGTACTGAAGCCAAGGCGCGCAAAACGGTCACCCATCTAACTGGTAACCACGCTCCACGCTGCTTAACATTGGTTTGGGGAAGCGAGCGCTCTGACCACTGACCTATCTTGTCCCCCAACAGTGTATAACCATGTCTAATTCATGTTCGCTTTTGTTGTCTTTTGTGTACTTGTGTTCTGCTCTTCCTCCTGATACTCGTTATTCATTTACTGATATGTATACTTTTGGTTGTTGTTGCTTCTGGTGATCCTCTCGAGTCTGACTAGAGCAGATGTTGCTGTTGCAATGCGAGCTTTCACTTCATTGTTTGATGTGCCATCTTTTGTTAGGATGGAGCCTAAGTATTTGAATTGGCTCACCTCTTCTAGTATTTCTCCATTTACTCGCGCTGAAGCAACAACATCAGCTTCTGCACCAAATACCACCTTTACAAATCCCTCGTGATATCTATCCTCCTATATGGCTGTGAATCATGGACTCTGACAGCAGAGTTAGAGAGGAGAATCCAAGCATTCGAGAACAAGTGCCACAGAAGACTCCTCAAAATATCATACAAAGAACACAAGACCAATAACTATGTGAAAGAAGAAATCAAAAAGCGTGTGGGCCCCCAAGAGCCTTTGCTCTCCACCATAAAGAGGAGAAAGCTGATGTGGTTTGGTCACACCACAAGACACAACACCCTAGCAAAAACCATCCTGCAAGGAACAGTCGAGGGCAAGAGAAGAAGAGGCCGCCAAAAGAAATCTTGGGTTGACAACATCAAAGACTGGACCACCCA
>JASPKP010003838.1:10000-18890 GCA_030674155.1 Stramonita haemastoma
AAGTCTTTGGGATGAGACTATAAAACCCAAGCCCCGCGTGCAAACGCACGCAGAACATCTTGCGCACACGTTAAGTTCTGTTCCGCTTTTCGTAAGAGTAGTCCATTGTGTGCCCTGGGAAGAGATAACGAGTTTTCCCAAAAATGCATACTACGGGGACTGGATGTAAAAAAGCACATGAATGCTTATTCATTATCCTCGACATAAAAGAATGAATGATTGAAAGAATAAATGAATGAATGATCTCTCTCTCTCTCTCTTCTCTCTCTCTCCTCTCTCTCTCTCTCTCTCTCTCTCTCTCTCTCTCTCTCTCTCTCTCTCTCTCTATATATATATTTTATATATATATATATTTATATATATATATTCTGTCAATGTCCGAAAAAAGCTATCCTCCCCACCCGAAAACCTAAAATTTGGCTTGCAAAAAATTTGGAGGTGTTGTCTACTGTGTTTCACGTGCACAGCAGGTTCATGCGTTCTGCGATCTGTTTGGCAATCGCTGCCCCAGATGACAGTACCAGTGTGTGTGCACAGAAGATCAAACCAATCCAGTCTTGTCGCCGAAATTCTAGGGAGGTGCTAGTGGACGGATAGCTCTGTGTTGTTTCACGAAAAGAGAGAAAAAGACAGGAATATTACACGTCATGGGTTGGGCCAACGAAAATTTTTGGTTGGTAATATTGATTTGCATATGTTGTTATGATTGTGTTGTTGTTGTTGTTGTTTTTGTCACTACTGCTACTTTATTGTTGTGATGAAAATCCCTCTTGGATAATTGTCATGTGTTGTTGTTGTTGTTGTTGCTGGCATTGTGGTTGTTGTTGGTAGTGTTGTGGAAGGCTGGGCTTTGGGACGTATGAGGGAAGTTGTCATTCGCTTCTTGAAGATAGGGGTTTTGTTTTTGTGTTTTTCATAGCAGTATCAATAAAGCAAAGAAGTCTATGTAATTGTCACTCATTTTCAGAGTTGTTTTGCTATGTATCACAACAAATTTTCGCGGATTTGCAAAACGTTCTGTGATGTCAATGAAAAAGCTTCACAATGCTCCACTAGATTTGGACAAAAAGTCTCGTTCTGTAAAAGAAAACGGCCAATTTCAAACTCTTTAACACCAACGCTACTGTAACGTTTGTTAGTGATCATTTCAAACCAACGAGTTTTTTGGCTAAAACAACCCTTTCACAAAAAAACCACAACACCTCCCTCTTTTTTGGGAAATTTTCCCAAAAAGGGGGGAATTTGATAACCCGGCCACAGAAAGTTTCATTCCGAAAGGAGAGTTGAACATTTTTTCTTTAGCTTCCCCAAAACCATCGCTTTAAGGAATAAAAATATTTTAGTATTATGTCTTTAAGGATTTCTTTTTTGATTACGGCGAAAATTTTAAGGTTTGGGAAAATTTTTGGTTTTTGAATTAAAATTAATTTTACGGGGCCCACTGAAAACTAAATGAGGTGACGCCCGACAGGCTTTCGTGGTGGGGGGCATAAACACAAAACCCATGAATGACAGGGTCCACAATGGCCGGTTTCAGGCATCACACTCAGCGAAAAGGGGGAGGGGATGGCCCCCATAGGGGAAAGGAGAAGCCGCAGACACGCAGAGGAGCAGGACATAGATAAAGGGCGCAGCTCTGATGTGTGCCCTTTGCCCAGAAACTCTTATCACTAGGTGCCGTCCTTTTTTTAGTTTGGGTAATTTTAAAAAAGGCCCACGGGGCAACAGCAAGGCAACAGTATCATACTTTTCAGATATCATATCATTCATGTTTTTATCATAAACTTCATATCTAGAATTCATCATAAAACTTAAACCACCACCCCCACCACCCCCACCACCCCCCCCAAACCCCAAACTACCCCACCAAAAACACAAAATAAGAACTTCACCCCACCACCCCCCACCCCCCCAACCACCCCACCCCACCACCCCCCAACGCTTTCTATCATATTCACATACTCATCATCTCATCATCCATCATCATCATCTCAACTCATCACTGGCACGCGGCCCCCAGCACAGCAATAAAATTTTGGAATTTTAAACATGTTCCCGAAATATAAAAAAAAAAAGTTACTGCTGCTCATAAAAGTTGTGTTTCCTTTTTCATGGTTGGGAAAAATGGGTTTTTTTTAAAAAAATAAATAAAATTATGATGATGTATATGAGATGTGATGATGATGATGATGATGATATGAGATGGTGGGGTGGGGTGGTGGGGGAAAAAATACAGTATTTAATTTAAAATTGGTCTAAGACGAGGTTCGAATCTTTAAAAAAAAAAGATTAGCTGGGGGATCAAAAGGGACCCGCACAGACTCCTTTTAAGAACCCTTAAAAAAAAACCCCCAACCAAACCTTAAATCAAAAACCTTCAAAAAAAATCCTGTCCCAAAACCCTTTTGGACGATTTTTCCGTAACAACCCCTACCCCCCCCCCCAAAAAAAAAAGTTAGGTCAGGGGTGGTTCTGCGGCCAAACCCGGGTCCAGGAGTGTCCAAGAGGTAAAGGTGGTGGAGGTGGGCGGTCAGTGGGAAAGCGGGGAAAATCTGATCCCTTGTCAACATGAAGTCCAGCCCCACAACACGGTCGGCGTATCGCTTGGTTTTTTTTTATTTTTTCATTTTCATCTATCATTTTATCATTATTTTTTAAAATTTTTTTTAAAAAAAATTTTTCCCCTTCCCCGCCGGTATCCTGTATGGGAAAGGGCTAAACTTGGAGACTACTATATACGGTCAGGGTTGCTATGGGACTTAAAACGTTGGGTGTTAATTGCTGTTTTTAATGGTTATTTTTAATTTTGGATCCTTGACGCGGCGTGCGTGCATACACACACAAACACCCACAAAAAATTACCCCGGCCAGACAAGAGGGGGAGAAAACATAGCAAAAAACCAGACCACACAGACCAACCGACCACACACAAATAGTTAAACCCCGTCACACCCAACACAAACACAACACACACACAAAACCCCACAACACCCCCACACCCCTCTATTTAGGGCTTTACGTCCCCGGCACCCCGCGGGGAAAATTTGTTTGTATTTCGAACAACAAAAAAACACACCACACACACACCAAAAATCAAACACATACATTCACCCCTCCCCCCCCCCCCCACCCCCGTAGTTACACGGAGTAAAAAAAAAAAAACAAACCAACCCCCCAAAAACCTACCAATGGGGACAGACAACACAGACGTCCCTTACATTTTCATTTACCCCCAAACCCCCACGGGAACTACTGACAAGCTGCTGCCGGGGCCCCCGGGCCCCCAAAACCCCCCACCCCAAAGGGGCCCAAAAGTCAGACTTTCTGGGGGAAAAAAGTCAACTGACACACAAAAGATTTTTCCCCCCCTCAGGAAAGGGCAGCAGCTGGTGGGGAAAAGGGAAAGGGGGGGGGGACAAGGGATTCCACGTAGCAAGGGCCCCCCTTACCATTTATGTTGAAGAAGGGGGGGAAAAAATAGGGTTTTTTAAAAACGCGGCAAAGATTTTGATTTTTTAAAAAAAAAGGGGGAAATAAAAAGGTTTTTCCCCTAACCTAGGGGGGGCGTAGGGGGGGCGAGGCAAACAGAAACCCCACTTCTGAAAAAGGGGGGCCCCTAATTTTTGGGGGGGGGCCTTCCCTCCCCTTTTAACTGTTTTTTACCTTCCCCCGAAAAAAGAGGGCAGAAACCCCAAAATTTTTTGCTGGGGGGGGGGGGGACTGTATGGAAACCCCCAAGGGGGGCCCCCAACGGGCCCCCACCAATGGTACCCACTCTCCCACCTGCTTAATTTTAAACCCGGGGGGGAAAGAGCGCCTGCCCCCCCGCTAAACCCCCGTTTGCTGGGGGCCAGGGGGGGGGGGGGGGGGGGGGAAGGGGGAGAGAGAGAGGAGAGAAAAAGGGGAGAGAAAAGGGGAAAAGAAAAGAGAGAAGGGGAGGGGAGGGGGGGAGAGAGGAGGGGGGGAGAGAAGAGGAGAGGGGAAAAAGGAGGGGAAAAAAGGAGAGAGAAAAAAAAGGAGAGGAAAGGGGGGAGGAGGAGGGAGGAGGAAGAGAAAAAAGGGAGGGAGAGAAGAGAGGGGGAGGGGGAATCCGGGGCCCTGGGGGGGAGAAAACCCCCTCGCCCAAAAATCCCCGGTTTTTCTAAAAAAGGAAAAATTTCCCCCCCAAAAAGTAGAAATTTAGAAATACCTCACAGGGGGGGTGGGCCCAGTAAAAAAACATTTTTTCAGATACAAAATGATGTTTTTAAAAAAAGGGGTTGTTTTTATTTTGTTTTTTAATTTTTTTTAAAAAAAAAACCAAAAAACCCAAAAAAAAGAAAAAAAAAAAAAATCAAAAACTAACCCCAGCTTTCTTTTGTGATTTTAAAGGGGTTTTTGTGCTAATTGGGGAAATTAAAAACCCCTTTTCCCCCTTTTTTTTTTATATACAAAAACCAAAAAGGGGAAATTTTTTTTAGTCCCCCAGTGGGTAATTAAATTTTTTTGGGGCGAAAAAAAGCTGTCCCTTTTTAAATTTTTTTTAAGGCAAAGTTCAATTTGGTTTTTAAAAAAGTTTCCCCCCTTTAGTTTTTTTCCAGCGATTGGGTTTTGGGGGTTTTTGGTTTTTTTAAAATTTTTAGATAAGCCAAGGGGGGCATTCCCCCAATTTTAAAAACGTGGTGTTTAAGCGGTGGCCCGGGGACGGACCTAACTACCTGTCTGGCCCGTGGGGCGAGGAAAGTAGGGCCCCCCCCGTTTTTTTCGTTTTTTTGGGTGTTGGTTTTGTTTTTTTGTTGGGTTTTTTTTTGTTTTTTTTAGCAGTAGCTGTTGTTGGGGGTTTTTTCAAACTTTTTAAAACCTCCCGGGGGGGACCCGCATCCCGAATTTTCTGACCCTCCACCTTTTTAAACCCGGGGGAAAAATTTTGAACCGCTGTTTTTAAAAAAGGAAAAATTTTGCCTTTTTTGAAATGTTTTTTTTGTATCAAAAAATATCAGCACCATAATTTCCCATTTCCCAAAATTTATTTTTCCCCTTTAATGGAAATTTTCATTTTCTATGGGGGACAGGGAAAACCCGGGGGGCAGAGAATTGGGGCCCCCCCAAAGTTGAGGTTAACCCCCCAAAGGGCCTGGTTAAATACTGGGGTTTTTTGCGGTGAAAAGAAACCCTTTTTGCGCCTTGGGTTCAAAAAACCAAAATTTTCCTGTTTTACCAAGCTGTAAAAGGGGTTTTTTCAAAACCTTTTTTTTAAAATCCCGTCCCGAGCCAATTTTTTCCCTTCCCCGGCCCCCGGGGGTTTTCCCGGTTTTTTTGGGGTTTAAAACGACCCCCAAACTTTTAAACCCCCCCCCCCGGTTTTGGGGGGGCCCCCCCCATTTTAGGGGTTTTTAACCCCCCAAAAAACCCAAAAATTTGGGAAACCCCCCCCCCCCCCTTTTTTTCCCTGGGGGGGGGGGAGAAAAATAGCCTAAAAAAATTTTTTTTTTTCCCAAAGGGGCCCAACCCCCAAAAAAGCCGGGAAAATGGGAAAGAACCCCCCAACCTTTAAAGGGGGAAAGGGGCCCGGGAAACCCCTTTTAATTTTTTAAAAAGAAACAAAAAAACCCATGAAAAAAAAAAAACCAAAAGCCTCCATTTCCCAAAAATCTTTTTGTAAAATTTTTTAAAAAAAAACCCGTAAAAGAAAAATAACCCCAAAAATAGCCCCCCCCCCCCCCCAAAAACCCCCCCAAAAAAAAACCCCACACAAAAATAAAAAAAAAAAAATAACCCAAAAAAAATAAAAAAGCCTTTTGTTTTTTAAAAAAAAACCCCCCCCAAAAACCCTTTTTTCTTAAAAAAAAACCGGGAAGGCAACAAAAAAACCCCCCAACACCACCACCACAGACCCAAAATCAAATTCTTATGGTTTTTTTTTTTTTTTTTTTTTTTAGAAACCTGGGGGTGGGCGACAGCGATTTTTGGGCGTCACTGTCCGATGAAACACCAGCGGTTTTTTCTTTAAATGGACGGAAGGGCAGTGACGAAAGGGCGTGAGCAAGAAAGAGAAAAAACCGAAGGCTGTGGCAAAGCAGGGGCCAAAAGAAAGTCCCACAGCGGATCCGGGGGTAACGAACGTCAGTCGGTTCAAAAAGACAAAACATTTCTTTCAAGCCGACAGGAAAAAAAGGGCAGGGAGGAGGTTAAAGGGAAAGGAGGCATGGGAAAAGGAGGGCAAAAGGGGGAGGTAGGGGATGCAGGGGGGGAAAGGGAGGAGGAAAACAGAAAAATGAAAAAGGCCCGAACAGGGAAAAGGCCCCCCCCCGGGCAGGCAGGCAAAGGGAAAAATTAAAAAAGGCCCGACTGCTTCCCCCATTCCCCTTTAAGAATTTGGTTTGGGGAAAAAAGGGTTGGTTTCATTTTTTTTTCCAATTTTTTTTTTTTTTTTTTTTTTCCTTTTTTTTTTTTTCTTTTTTTTTTTTTCCTTTTTTTGTTTTTTTTTTTCTTTAAAAAAATTTTTTTCTTTTTTTTTTTTTTTTTTCCCCCTTTTTTTTTTTTTTTTTTATTTTTTTTTTTTTTTGTTTTTTTTTTTTTTTTTTTTTTTTTTTTTTTTTTTTTTTCCAGGGTATTTGTCTTTTGGAAAGCCCCCCAAGGGGGGCAAAAAAAACCCCCACCCCCCCCCCCCAAAAACCCCGGTAAAAAAATTGGTTCCCGGGGTTGGGGTTCCCCGGGGGATTTTTTTCCCCGTGTTCCCCCCCCCCCCCCCCCCCCAAAACCCCTCCCCCTGGGGCCCCCCAAAATACCCCCTTCCCCCGGGGGGGTTGTGTTTTGGTTGGTCAAACCAAATTTTTCCATTTAGAAAACAATTTAAAAGGCCCTTCCCTTGGGGGTTCAAAAAGGCCCAAATTTTTCCCTTTAGGGGGGTTTTTAAAATTTTAACCCCCTTTTCCCTTATTTTTTTTCCCTTTTTTTTTTTTTTCCCTTTTCCCCTTTCTTTCCCCCCCGGGGGGAGAATTTTTTTAAAAATTTTTAAATTTTAAACGTTTTCCGAAAAGTCCCCATTTAAACGGGAACCCGGGGTTGGGGTTTTTGGTGGAAAGGGGTGGGTTTTGTTTGTTTCTTTTTCTTTCCGGTTTTTGGGAAAATTTTGAACTTCTGAAAAACTTGGTTTGGGGGGATGGGGAAGGGGGGGAGGGAGGGGGAAAAAAACGGGGGGAAAATTTGGGGGGGGAAAAAGATTTTGAAAAAACCCAAGAAAAAGGAAAAAAAAGGAAGGTTGGGTGTTAAACCAAATTCGGGACCAAACCCCCGCCCTTCCGAAACGGGGGGGGGGAAAGGGGAAATGGGGGGGGGGAAAGGGGTTTTGGTGAGGGGTTTTTGGGGAAAAAAAGACCCCCCCTTTTTTTTTTTTGGGAAAAACGAAAAACCCACCCCCGGGAACAACCCAAGGTTTGTAGGCCTTTTCTAGATTCCATAAATTTTAATTTC
This sequence comes from Stramonita haemastoma, assembly GCA_030674155.1. Taxonomy (NCBI): domain Eukaryota; kingdom Metazoa; phylum Mollusca; class Gastropoda; order Neogastropoda; family Muricidae; genus Stramonita; species Stramonita haemastoma. Next base: position 17,453 of record JASPKP010003838.1, read on the forward strand.
CCCTAAATTACCCAAAATTCCCCCTTTGGAAATCTTTTTTTCCCAAAGGGGAAAACGGAAAAATTTTTGGGGAAAACCCAAAAAAAATTTTTAAAAGGGGGTTGGAAATTTTCCTTAAAATAGGGCCAATAATTTGGCAGAAAGGGGAAAACCCGGGGAAAACATTTTCCCTGTCAGTTCCGGGGTTTTTTTTGGAACGCAAACAATCAAACACACCGCACGCACACACAACACCCCACAAAACCCACCACAACACACACACCAAAACAACACAAAAAACACCCCACACAACCCCCCACCCGAAAACAAAAAACCAAAAATTAGGGAACCCCCCTTTTTGGGGTCAGAAAGGGCCCCCGGGCTTTAGGCCCCAAAACAAACCCCGGGGAAAGGCCCGGCAGCCGTGGTTTTTACAACAACCCAAAAAAAAACCGGGGCAACAACAAAACACCCCCCCCACATTCAGGGCCCCCCAAAAAACAACAAAGGGGGTTTAAAAACCCCAAAAGTTAAACCCCCTTTTGGGAGTTTTGGGGGGGGTTTAAAAAAGGGGTTTTTGGTTTTTTTTTGGGCCCCCCTTCCCAAGGGGCTTAATGTTGCCCCTTCAAAATTAACAGCATTGAAAACGTGGTTAAGGGGCTTCAAATCCCCGCAACACCCCCTGTTGGGACCCGGCCCCTTTTGGAGGGAAATTAAAAAAACAAAGGGGGGGAAAACCCCTCCACCCCTTAAAAATTTTCTAAAAAAAATGTCCCCCGGGCCAAAGGGGGGTTCCCTTTTCCCGGCCTTTCCGCCCGAAAAACCCCCCCTCCGGGGCCCCCCTAAAATGGGCCCCCAACCCCCTCGCTGGGAAAACGAAAAAATTTTTTGGGGAGGAAAAGCCAAACCCTTTTTAGACGGGGGTTGGGTCCGGGAATATAACAAGGGGGGAAATTGCCCAAAAATTGGTCCCAAAATTTAAAAAGGCCCGGGAAACCCCGGGAAAAATTTGGGGAAATTTTTTCAAAGAAAATCAAGTACCCTTGGGCCCAAAAAAGTCTTTCGTTTTTTTTGGTTTAAAACCAAAATTGGGGGTTGGTGGTGTGTTGGAAACCTTTGGAATTTTGGGGGGGGAGGGGGGGGGGGAGGGGGGGGGGAAAAAGGGGGGGGGAGGGGGGGGTTGGAGGGGGGGGGGGGCGGGGGGAAGGGGGGAGGGGGGAGGGGGGTTTGAAAAGGGAAATAAATTAATTTTTTAAAAAAACCCCCCCCCTTTATTATTTTTCCAAGGTTAAAAAAAAAGAGTTAAACCCCGGCACATTTTTTTTTTTCTCCGTTGGCCCTTTTTAAAAGGGGAAAAAGAAGGGAGGAAGGAAAGAAAAAGAAGAGAAGGAGAAGAGGAGAGAAAAAAGGGGGGGAAAAAAACCAAAATTTAGGGGTAAAGGAATCAACCCATTCCCAT
>JASPKP010003839.1:5000-18890 GCA_030674155.1 Stramonita haemastoma
GTGAGAGGTTTACCCTGCCATGTAAGTATGCTTTCTGTTCACAAAACCAAGGTCAGGGTTAGCTGATTCTGCCAGTGCAAACAAAAAAGTGAAAAAAATGTTTACAATCCATTGGTCTTTTTCACACTTATTTGGGTGGAGGTAGGGGGTGTTTGTTTTGGTGGGGTGGGGGGTGTTGTTTTTTTTGTGTTAAGTTTTTTTTTGGAAGGGGGGGGTCTGTTTTGAGGAGATGTCACAGTGTACAGAATATTTCCTATCAGGACAGGAATGCTGGTGGTCAGAGCATCGTGCGTTATGAACTCTAGGCTCAAGACAGGAATGCTGGTGGTCAGAGCATCATGCATTATGAACTCTAGGCTCAAGACAGGAATGCTGGTGGTCAGAGCATCATGCGTTATGAACTCTAGGCTCAAGACAGGAATGCTGGTGGTCAGAGCATCATGCGTTATGAACTCTAGGCTCAAGACAGGAATGCTGGTGGTCAGAGCATCATGCGTTATGAACTCGAGGCTCAAGACAGGAATGCCGGTGGTCAGAGCATCATGCGTTATGAACTCGAGGCTCAAGACAGGAATGCCGGTGGTCAGAGCATCATGCGTTATGAACTCTAGGCTCAAGACAGGAATGCTGGTGGTCAGAGCATCATGCGTTATGAACTCTAGGCTCAGGTTCAAGCCTGGGTTCAAGCCACCACCTGTTTAAGGGGAGTTTACCCCTGGAGTTATCATCAGTGCTGACTCCACTCCTCTGAAAGTCCTTCAGATATGACTGTGAATACAGGCCTTATGTGAACACATGTAGAACATTTGTGCACACCTTTAAACCTGTCCTGCCTTCAAGAACAGGCCAATAACAAAAATTCTCAGAATCTGATATTCTGAGCCTGGTATGTTTATAGGAAACAGCTGTGGGACCACCATTTTCAACTGGGAATGTTACCTAGGACAAAGAGAGTTGATGAATGCTCTTGAATACTAACACATGGGCTCAAGATGCTGTGATCAGCTTTTTCCAGTGTTTTGTTGATGTTGATGTTGTTGTCGATGTTGTGTGTCCCCCAGCTTAACACCCTGGAGGTCTCCCAGAACATACACTCTGACTGGCTCATCCCACCAGAATTGTTATGAGATTGAAAGTACACACTGGTTGAGGAAGTGGAGTCATTGACCTTTTCAAATACCTCACCACATAGGCCGCAGTACTCCAGCTTCAGGGGATATTTTTCCTTCCCTCAGTGGAGAGTGCAGGTTGTTGGGCCAAGAGCTTATCATGGCTGAAAACACTGTTAACTGACCATGGACATCACAACAATGTTAGTTCATGTCTGCCTCAGCACTTGGCTGACATCAATACTACACAGAGCTTTTGCACCGGGCCAAACCACTGCAAGTGATCATCTTCATTTCGCTAATAGCAGTGCCAAGAAGCTATCTGTTTTAATTATTTCTTTTTTTTCCATTATTTGAACTGCCTTACTCTGATATGGTCTAGTTGATTTTCTTAGGATAGGCATTAATTAGGTAGGACCACGGCAGCCGCTAACGAGTAAAGCGTAGCGGAAAGTGGCAAATTAGATCTACATTGCACCCAAATTTCTCCATCCAAATCTAAAAGAAAGCTAAAAAAAAATATACTAGTAAAAAGTTTAATGCATTAACTTAACGTCTGTAATATCATTTTGCAAGAATGATGACTGAATAAGTGTGAGCGATGATTTAATATCGGTAATAAACTTAAAAACTCGCCGCTACCGGAGCCTCACTGGCTGAAAACATGACTCGGTGAATTTTCGTGCTTCGTCTTCCAACACGATCTGTCACCCTTTCACTATACAAACCTATTCATAGCGCATACCATTGGAAAGAAGAAACTCTCCACTAACCGATTATATGAGAGACACTTTAGTGAAGTTTTTTAAAATACAGTATAATGCGTTTAAAAAATTCCCTACATTTTTCGGAAGTCGTAGAAATTTCCCTATGAATCGTACAAAAAAATCCAACACAGCGTTAAAAAGCTCGTTTTTTCAAGAACAAAAACCTCAGTTCAGTTTATCGGTTATTTCCGTTAAATGACGTCTGATTCTCATTTGCATATAGCACCCCCCTTATCTAACTGACCAAAATGGCGGCCTTAGCGAGTCTACACATAGATGCTTCAGACTTGCGAACGTCAATAGAGATTTTCGATGTGTACAGCGCATTTACACTCACATCTGAAGAAGTAAATACTGTGCTTTTATTTTGTACGTAGTTACTATCGAATCTCGATGATTTTAGATTTAAAAACTTATCGTTGATCGCAAGTTTATCCCGGACTGGGATCGCAGGGAGCGAAGAACTAGGTCATCGAAGGGTGCTCTCAGAATTTATGGGCTCGCGTGAAATTTTTTCTATTATAACAATAAATGAGGGTGATGATTCTATTCTAAATAGTTTCTAGTAGTGTTTGTTTTTTTCTTAGGGTCTGTACTTTGTTATATCGTGCCGAAATGTTCGACGAAACATCGTGAAAACGAATGCAAGAATGATAACTCTTGCCTCGATCTAATTTCTAATAGAGATTTGGCCGATTTTGTTTACCGTTTGTTGTGTCTGTGTGCATGTAAGACCACATTTTTAACAGAAATAGTGATTTAACGATTAGAAATCACTCCTGAATGCATCCATTTAAATTCATGCAAAACAAAACTTTTTTTTTTTAATCAGAGCATACAAGTGCTAATCAATTTGAGTAAAACTTTGTTCTCTCTGTTGGTTTCACATTTTAAGCAGTGCATGAACTTTCTTCACTTCTTTTTCATTAAGTTGTTTTGTTTCACCAAACATGTAGTTAGAAAGAAAAAAAACACAAGAAAAACTGAAAACTTTGTAATGATTTTATTGTGCACAAACAAGCCTATTCAATACTAATTTTTATCACACACACACACACACACACACACACACACACACACACACACACACACACACACACGAGTCACACAAAGTCACACACACACAAATACAATATATATATTACACACACACACACACACACACACACACACACACACACACACACACACCACACATAAGATTCACACACACACACACACACACACAACACACACACACACACACACACACACACACACCACTCATACCTCTTCAATTCATACTTGCATGTATGCACACTTAAATAAAATGTACAAACACTAAGAATACACACAGATTAGGCAACTCACAAAATTGTCCAAATTTGCATTTTTAATTGTACAAGAAAAATGTTAAAAAATACAACACTAATAAGTCTATATCATACAGGCATTGCAACAGTATGTCACACAGTGAAAGATATTTCAGCAGAGGTCTAGGAGGTCTGTGATATATTTAGGAAGAAACTATGCAAAGGTTAAAAATCACTGGGCACAAAAAGGATACATGCAACATCACAATGCAACATGTAAGCTCACCAGAAACCTAAAAAAAAAAAAAAAAAAATTAATAAAAGAACACAGATGATCACATGAGTACACCTATGATATATTGTACAGAAGATGCTTGACAAGACAAGGGAGGGGGGGGGGGGGTAGGGGAAAAAACAAACAGAATCACTTGGAATGGCCTTATAAAAGACATGCGCATTGTTTCAAGACAAACATTTTGATAGGTGTACCATTTTTGTCAGTCAATTAGAAACATATATGATGTTAATGCCTATGAGGGGGAGGGGGGCTGAGTGGGGGGGGGGGGGTGAGTGGGGGGGGGGGACCAGAATAACTTGGAATGCTCTTTAAAAAGGCTCACTGTTTCAAGACAAATATTTTGATAGGTGTACCATTTCTATCAGTCATTAGAAGCTGAGATATGATGTTAATGCCTATTGAGGGGGGGGGGGGGAGGAGTGGAGGGGGGGAACCAGAATCACTTGGAATGCCCTTTAAAAAGACTCCACTGTTTCAAAACGGACAAATATTTTGATAGGTGTACCATTTCTATCAGTCAATTAGAAGCCGAGATATGATGTTAATGCCTATTGAGGGGGGGGAAGAGGAGTGGAGGGGGGGACTAGAATCACTTCGAATGCCCTTTAAAAAGACTCACTGTTTAAAGACAAACATTTTGATAGGTGTACCATTTCTGTCAGTCAATTAGAAGCTGAGATATGATGATATGCCTATGGGCTGGTTTTGTGTTATTATTTGGACAGGTTTTATGCTTCACAAATTGTTGTCATAGGGGTGTTTTGGATGACTGCAGTTTGCCTGTACATGATTTTTAGCTTTAAAAAAAAAAAAACATAGCATCTGAGTAATAAGTACAAGCTGTAATATAGATCTTAGACACTTTTAGGCATTCTTGAGATTTTTACAGGAGGGTAAAGTACCCCTTTCAGCTCAATTCGCGAGCTATTTTTAGAATTTTTCTCTGATTTTGATGTAAAATTCCATTTGTTTCCTTTGACTTATTTTTCTGCTTTTTAGATATTTGTTTCTTCAAAGTAGCATAAAACAATATAAAACTAGTTTCAGCACTGTCAGGATCATAATAAGCATGAGGGAGATGTCCAAATAAGGCTTTAAATAACGAAATGACATTTTTATCCCATCTGAAAATTTTTAAAGTGGTATATCTCAAAAACCGTCCAAGATAATAAATATGAAATTTTGCATGCTTCTTGATCTTGCTACTATCTTTCATTTGAGATAACAAACATCAAATTCTATGACATCTGAAAAAATGAGTGGTCCTACCTACATTAATCCTTGTTCATGATGTGTGCACTGCAGCCAAGCGTTCGTGCTACTACTACATGGGATTCCTGGCATTAATCCTTGTTTATGATGTGTGCTCTGCAGCCAAGCGTTCGTGCTACTACTATGTGGGATTCCTGGCATTAATCCTTGTTTATGATGTGTGCACTGCAGCCAAGCATTCGTTCCTGGCATTAATCCTTGTTTATGATGTGTGCACTGCAGCCAAGCGTTCGTTCCTGGCATTAATCCTTGTTTATGATGTGTGCACTGCAGCCAAGCGTTCGTTCCTGGCATTAATCATTGTATATGATGTGTGCTCTGCAGCCAAGCGTTCGTTCCTGGCATTAATCCTTGTTTATGATGTGTGCTCTGCAGCCAAGCGTTCGTTCCTGGCATTAATCCTTGTTTATGATGTGTGCTCTGCAGCCAAGCGTTCGTTCCTGGCATTAATCCTTGTTTATGATGTGTGCTCTGCAGCCAAGCGTTCGTTCCTGGCATTAATCCTTGTTTATGATGTGTGCTCTGCAGCCAAGCGTTCGTTCTACTACTATGTGGGATTCCTGGCAGCGCTGAACTTCACACAGGCTGTGGGCAGTCTGCTGTTGTATGAACATGTCGACAGTTCCCTCTGGTCAGTCATCTGAGTGTGGTCATTTGGTTTTCTGCATCAGTTGTGTGTGTGGTGTGTGTGCGAGTGTGAGAGTTTTTTGTATGTGAGTGTCTTTGTATGTGTGTGAGTGTATGTCTTTGCTTGTGTGTCACTGTGAGTGGTGCATGGCTTTGTGTGTGTGTGTGTGTATGTGTGTGTGTGGTGCGTGTGGTGCGTGCGTGTATGTGTGTGAGAGCACTTCATATATAGTGTGACATGCACATACATACAGTGTTTAGTGAATGTAACATGGGTGGCCATTTGTTTCAGCGTGATTGATGTGACGACCTATGTGTACTTCTCTTTCTTCCATCCTCTTGTGTACGGCACTTTCCTGTGGAACTTCTTCAGGTAAGGGAAGCATGTCAGTCACCTGCTCTCTTCTCTTCTCTTCTATTCTCTTGTCTGTGACACATGACACCGTTATTCTGTTCTGCTGTCTACAGGCACATTATTACACAGTTATTCTGTTCTGTTCTGTTCTCTTGTCCATGACACATGACACCGTTATTCTGTTCTGCTGTGTACAGGCACATTATTTCAGTTATTCTGTTCTGTTCTGTTCTCTTGTCCATGACACATGACACCGTTATTCTGTTCTGCTGTGTACAGGCACATTATTTCAGTTATTCTGTTCTGTTCTGTTCTCTTGTCCATGACACATGACACCGTTATTCTGTTCTGCTGTCTACAGGCACATTATTACAGTTATTCTGTTCTGTTCTGTTCTCTTGTCCATGACACATGACACCGTTATTCTGTTCTGCTGTGTACAGGCACATTATTTCAGTTATTCTGCTCTGCTGTCTACAGGCACATTATTACAGTTGTTCTGTTCTGTTCTGTTCTGCTGTCTACAGGCACATTATTTCAGTTATTCTAGTCTGATGTGTATGGGCACATTATTACACAGTTATTCTGTTCTGCTGTCTACAGGCACATTATTTCAGTTATTCTGTTCTGCTGTCTACAGGCACATTATTTCAGTTGTTCTGTTCTGCTGTCTACAGGCACATTATTACAGTTATTCTGTTCTGTTCTGTTCTGCTGTCTACAGGCACATTATTTCAGTTATTCTAGTCTGATGTGTATGGGCACATTATTTCAGTTATTCTGTTCTGCTGTCTACTGGCACATTATTACAGTTATTCTGTTCTGCTGTCTACAGGCACATTATTTCGGTTATTCTGTTCTGCTGTCTACATGCACATTATTACAGTTATTCTGTTGTACTGTCTACAGGCACATTATTACACAGTTATTTTGTTCTGTTCTGCTGTCTACAGGCACATTATTACAGTTATTCTGTTCTGTTCTGTTCTGCTGTCTACAGGCACATTATTACACAGTTATTTTGTTCTGTTCTGCTGTCTACAGGCACATTATTACACAGTTATTCTGTTCTGCTGTCTATAGGCACATTATTACCCAGTTATTTTGTTCTGCTGTCTACAGGCACATTATTACAGTTATTTTATTCTGTTCTGTTCTGCTGTCTACAGGCACTTTATTACACAGTTATTTTGTTCTCTTATGTTCTGCTGTCTACAGGCACATTATTACACAGTTATTCTGTTCTGCTGTCTACAGGCACATTATTACACAGTTATTCTGTTCTGCTGTGTACAGGCACATTATTACACGGTTATTTTGTTCTGCTGTGTACAGGCACATTATTACACGGTTATTTTGTTCTGCTGTGTACAGGCACATTATTACACGGTTATTCTGTTCTGCTGTGTACAGGCACATTATTACACAGTTATTCTGTTCTGCTGTGTACAGGCTCATTATTATACGGTTATTTTGTTCTGCTGTGTACAGGCACATTATTACACGGTTATTTTGTTCTGCTGTCTACAGGCACATTATTACACAGTTATTCTGTTCTGCTGTCTACAGGCACATTATTACACAGTTATTCTGTTCTGCTGTATACAGGCACATTATTACACGGTTATTTTGTTCTGCTGTGTACAGGCACATTATTACACGGTTATTTTGTTCTGCTGTGTACAGGCACATTATTACACAGTTATTCTGTTCTACTGTCTACAGGCACATTATTACATAGTTATTCTGTTCTGCTGTGTACAGGCACATTATTACAGTTATTTTGTTCTGCTGTCTACATGCGTATTATTACAGTTATTCTGTTCTGCTGTGTACAGGCACATTATTACAGTTATTTTATTCTGTTCTGTTCTGCTGTGTACAGGCACATTATTACACAGTTATTTTATTCTGTTCTGTTCTGCTGTGTACAGGCATTATTACAGTTATTGCAGGCAGCCAGCAATAGACTGTCTGTCTTGTCTCACTCATCCATCACATCTAACATTTCCTCGTGTAACATCTTGATGTCTGTCATACCACTTGTCTTTTCACCTACATGTTTTAGACAAAGCCAGGGTTTAACAACAAAAAAAAACAAGGAATGGTAAAAGGATTGAGGAAGAAGAAAAGGAATTGGCAAAAAAGGACTGAAAGAATAAAACAAACTTGTGGATATTTTTCTTATTTGTATGTATTCTTTTCTTGATATAAAATTGCTGTGTTCTTCTTCCCCCCCCCCCTCCCCCCCATTTTTTTTTTGTACCTCTACAGGCATGCTTGAACATGTGTTCATATGAATAAATGCATACCAGTATGCACATAGACATTCCCCTGTTCCTAGGAATAGATGCCAGCATGAGGCTTCACCAGCAGTCGGGTTCATGACCGGTATTGGTCAAGCAATTTATATGTATTTTTCAGAATACTCTTCTTCACCCTTTTTTCTGCTGACTGTTATATCTCCCTTCTACACTTTATGATGACTAATAGATAATACAAACTATTTGACATGATGCTACATTTCAGAAAAAAACTGAAATCTTGTGGAATACAGAACAGTGACCACAGCTGTCAGTTTCCCCCTACTTTCAGCTACTCAGCTGCTTTCCATTCCAATCCATTCCATCCCATCCCAGCCTGGTTGGTGCTAGTAATAACAGGAACTGACCATACTTGGGCTTGTTTAAAGGAAGGAAGGGGTGCACAAGTTTTAGCGCAAGGACCTTGACTGAGTTATTCTGGATTTGAGCTCTGTGTAACACTTTGCCCTGATTCCATCAATCTGTTGCTTCTTCTTCAGCTACACAAACCATAGCTCTGTGTAACACTTTGCCCTGATTCCATCAATCTGTTGCTTCTTCTTCAGCTACACAAACCATAGCTCTGTGTAACACTTTGCCCTGATTCCATCAGTCTGTTGCTTCTTCTTCAGCTACACAAACCATAGCTCTGTGTAACACTTTGCCCTGATTCCATCAGTCTGTTGCTTCTTCTTCAGCTACACAAACTATAACTGTGTGTAACTCTGCCCTGATTTCATCAGTCTGTTGCTCCTCATTCTACTTTCTTCAGCTACACAAACTATAACTGTGTGTAACTCTGCCCTGATTTCATCAGTCTGTTGCTCCTCATTCTACTTTCTTCAGCTACACAAACTATAACTGTGTGTAACTCTGCCCTGATTTCATCAGTCTGTTGCTCCTCATTCTACTTTCTTCAGCTACACAAACTATAACTGTGTGTAACTCTGCCCTGATTTCATCAGTCTGTTGCTCCTCATTCTACTTTCTTCAGCTACACAAACTATAACTGTGTGTAACTCTGCCCTGATTTCATCAGTCTGTTGCTCCTCATTCTACTTTCTTCAGCTACACAAACTATAACTGTGTGTAACTCTGCCCTGATTTCATCAGTCTGTTGCTCCTCATTCTACTTTCTTCAGCTACACAAACTATAACTGTGTGTAACTCTGCCCTGATTTCATCAGTCTGTTGCTTCTCATCCTGCTTCCTTCCTCCATACCCACTATTGCCCATGATGCAGAGCACTGAAGCCTTGTGCCATGTTGTGCTTGCTGACAGAACCACGCAGACGGGCATCCTGTTCTCCTACAAGCACCAGGTGGACGACATCCAGGAGGACGACCAGCTCAGCCTGCCCTACCAGACGCCCTTCATGAAGGGGGATGCCGACTCCAACAGCAGCGAGGGATTCGCCTACACCTCCACGCACTTTGACCGCCAGCCCCCCCTCCCCCCTTCTTCCTCCACCCCGCCCCCCGTGGCTGTGGCTGCTGCTGGCGCCCCCTACTTGAACATCAACAGCGAGTACTACCACCCAGCGTCCTGAGGGGTCACCCCCCACCTCCACACCTAAGGACAGTTATGAACATCTTCTGCTCCACACACCCCAACTGTTTTGGCTGTACAGCCATTGGCTCTGTTGTTCCTGCTCATTCCTGAGGCGCTGTGCTTCATTCCAATCAGTCAGTCAGTCAGGTCTCTCCCAAAGGGTTTGGGGGTTGTTCTTTTTGTTTAGGTGTATTTTTTTATGACGTTTTAATGTATGAACATTGTTTTTGCAAATTTCCAGCATGAATTCATCAGAGGCTGGCTCAGCGTTGGCAGAGACCTCTCTCTATATATGGGGGTGGGAGGGGATGTTGTGTGGAGAGTGTGCCCATGGTGTTAAAAGTCAGAGGAAATTGATGGGGAGGTTTGTTGCCGGATGTCTTAAAATTGGTGCTTCTCTTGTCACTTTTGTTTTTAAAGCATTTTTGGGTGGGTTTTGGGGTTGTTGTTTTTTTTTACTTAAACTGCCCTTTCCTTGAAAAGAGTTTGGGCCGTATATTTATTGAGCTGCAGGGGATAGAGAGGGATACCCTCTGTGTGTGTGTGTGTGTGTGTGTGTGTGTGTGTGTGTGTGTGTGTGTGTGTGTGTGTGAGAGAGAGAGAGACAGAGTGTGTGTGTTTGTGTGTGTGTGCCTATGTATGCACACACACATATGCCTGTGTATGTCCCTGTGCAGACATACTTGCACTCCCATGCATATGATTAGAAAGAAGTATGTGATAATGGAATGTTATTGCAGTTTAGGCACAATCCATTCCCAGGAGTTTTAGGCACAGGAGATCATTGGCTGTGTATGGCTGACTTGTGCATTTTGGTAGTCCTAGCCACTGTCTGCTTTTTCTTCATAAGAAAAAGATCTTAGACAAAATGGCAAAAAATGATCTTGTCAAGCTTTTGTGCATAATATGTGATGTGTAACTTTTTTCTCTTCTTTTTAACTGTTGACTCTGTAGTCATCTTTTTGTGTGCCAATGAAAACAGATTAGGCTGGGAGGGTAGATTTAGAAGTTCTTTTCCTTTTTTTAGCTGTTGAGCTGCTGAGGCTTTGTGTGTCACTCACTGTAGCATAGATCTGAATTGCTGTATATAGATACATCTAGACCTGGTGTGTAGTTTTTCCACATGTATTTTATCAATGTGAGCAGCACTGCCCTCAATCAGTTATTTGTCTGAAGATGATGAGATGTAGAGTTGGTGCTTTGTGGTGAGCGCAGAGCAGACTGAAGTATGTCACCTGGCAAGAAGGAAGGTGGCAGGACGGTTAAGACGTTCACCTGCCTAACAAACAAACCCTGAGGTTCTGGATTCCATTCCCAGCCTTGCCCTGTTTTTCCAGTGTGAAAAGAAAATCAAACTGATTGCCCCTGAGACTGGTGTGTGTGTCACCTGGCTACCCTCCCTAGATGACAAAGAGTGGAGCTCCCACTGTTGTTGATAGCAGTGGAGACAGGGGAAGACAGACCTCCTTAGAGACAGGGGAAGACAGACCTCCATAGGGACAGGGGAAGACAGACCTCCATAGAGACAGGGGAAGACAGACCTCCATAGAGACAGGGGAAGACAGACCTCCTTAGAGACAGGGGAAGACAGACCTCCATAGAGACAGGGGAAGACAGACCTCCATAGAGACAGGGGAAGACAGACCTCCTTAGAGACAGGGGAAGACAGACCTCCATAGCAGTGGAGACAGGGGAAGACAGACCTCCATAGAGACAGGGGAAGACAGACCTCCATAGAGACAGGGGAAGACAGACCTCCATAGAGACAGGGGAAGACAGACCTCCATAGGGACAGGGGAAGACAGACCTCCATAGAGACAGGGGAAGACAGACCTCCTTAGAGACAGGGGAAGACAGACCTCCATAGGGACAGGGAAGACAGACCTCCATAGGGACAGGGAAGACAGACCTCCATAGGGACAGGGGAAGACAGACCTCCTTAGAGACAGGGGAAGACAGACCTCCATAGGGACAGGGGAAGACAGACCTCCTTAGAGACAGGGGAAGACAGACCTCCATAGGGACAGGGGAAGACAGACATAGGTTGTCAGAGGTTGCCCCTGTCCTAGTTATCTTTGGGTGTTTTTTTTCCCTTTTGGTTCATACTTTTTACGTGTAGCAGGAGGTTCTGAGTTAAATGAAAATAGCTGCAGGTATAGAAATGTCTGCTTCAACCACTCCAACATGTGATGTGGGAAATAGTATTTAGAGTGGTGTAGACGCCAATATCAGGGTTTAGAAACTGACTGACCATTCCAAGCATGTGACATGTCATGTTGTTTAAATAATGTGGATACGTATGTGTAACAGGATTAGAAACCCTGTGCTGTATACATGTGTACCCCCTATAGGACTCATGGCACACTTCAGATTACCTGGAAATCAGTAGCTGGACCAGTAGCAGGATAGAAACCCTGTGCTGTATACATGTGTACCCCCTATAGGACACATGGCACTCTTCAGACTACCTGGACATCAGTAGCTGGACCAGTAGCTCTGACTTGATTCTTATAGCCATGAAAACCAGCTGCAGAGCTTGTCTAATTTGATAGAGAGCATTAATTAAGGTGACAATGTCACTGATTTGGGTCTTTCTTTGGTTTTGGGGTTTCCATCCAGATATTGTGGCCATGTCTGGTTGGCCTTCCAACTGAAAAAAATAATTCAAATAAAAGCAAAGGCAAGCAACCACCCCCCCCCCCCCCCCCCCACCAAAAAAAAAAAAAACCCAACAACCAAACAAACCCGTTACTTTGAACTGTGAATTCTATTGCATGGGCACCAATAACAGACAGGACTGTGCCTTTTCAACTTGTCAAAATCATATTCATTCACGCACGCAGGTGCACAGGCACACAAATGCATGTATGGACAGGGATGAATGCATGCATGCATGCAGGCAAGATTACACTCCACACACACACACACACACACACACACACACACACACATTTCTCTTCATAATTTATAAAGCACTGACATTGACTGTCAGATTTTTAGTTCATGTGCATGTGGTCATATTCCTGAACATCTTTCAGAGACAGATGGCAGACCAGAAGTGTAGCACAAACTGATCATGCTGCTGATGCAAGCATCTGGTCCTCCACAGGAATATGCTCTGAGAACACTGACTGCATTGTACAGAGAGCGTGGTGCATGCTTGCTCTGTGTATTTTGTTGATCAAAATCAATCCTCCTGCACAAGAACACTTCCCCTAGTTTACCCACCAAGCAGAGGGTCTGGTACACACTGGAGTACAGTACATTGTCTCCCATGTTTTTTAACATTACATTTTATCATCTAATAGGGAACAGTCCTGCACTTAGGTAGGACAAAGCCCCAAAGCTGATGGGTGAAATTGGACAAGGAAAACAGCTGAGGCCAGAAATCCTCTTCAGTTTACATCAAGAGCTGTCAGTGATTTTGTTTAAAATTCAGCAGTAACGACATACTTCAAAGTAGCTCTCACCTGATCACAGTCATCCTTGGAATTGATTCATACTTCCACTTTCCCTGAATTTTTATAAAGATAAAAACTGATGTGTTGTTGACATCATCATTCATTTTATGTATTAATGTCTTCTTGCAAACTTTCACTGATTTTAGAAAGAGCTTTTGCAGTATAATGGAGTATGATATCATATGGATCAGCAGCCTTCATTTTTCTGTCAGACATTGTGCAAAGTGTAGTTGTGAGATGTTGCTCTCTGCAGACGTAGTAAATGCTGCATGCTGGGTTCATCCCCAAAAACCTGGAGTTTGACGCATGAAATTCACAGTGATGTTGATCCACACTAACAAGTGCCATTAGCCCTCACCCCCAGTGCAGCAGGCTTTGAACTTTGGTCTCTTAGTCGGCTGTGGGCTTCTGTGTGTTATTGTCGTGTTTTTGCAGCTGTGTCTACAACAAATTGGTCTAGATCTATTTGTGGATGGTTTTTTGGTTTATTGCAGTGTGGGTAAGCATATCATGACAGTTGACGGTTTCATCTGTAAATTTCATTCAGTTGATTATCCATCTCATTGTTTGATTTGATGTAAAGAACAGTGCACATACTTCAGGAGTTGTCATTTGATCGTTCATGATTTTGATATTATTCCATGAGTCATATATTAGTTGATATATAAATTATGTTTTTTATAATCACATATGCATTGTTCTCGTGGTAGCTTGTTCTGTATACTTAGAATGACGTAAAATGATAGGCAGATTTTGTTCCATCTGATCACTTGATGGAGGAACAACGAGCAAAACAAAAATAATGACTGAAGCACTCCTTGATAATAGGATCTATTGACTTGCTGCCAAATGTTT